>JAODXP020000094.1:95849-110849 GCA_027497455.2 Sardinella longiceps | reverse complement strand
GGAATTGGGGTGTTCATTTTCTGCAAATGGGTGATAGAAAACTCTTCTGTTCAAATTATAGGTCTGTAATGTGTAGTGATTGTTTTGGTTTAGTTTTATTTTTTGAGCTGTTGGTTTTTAGATGGAACTCCAGCAGCCAAGTTTATAACACCAAATAAAAAAATATTTCAAAATGGGGGGCGATCTTTACACTGAAATTGAACGCCCTCATTCTCAAGCAAGTACATTACAAGTGGCACCAATGCATGCGTCTGGATGTCTACTTTAATTTGATACCAAATACTTCTATTGTAGGCGCAGATACCAGTACCAAAGCTTCCGAAAGACAATGAAGCAAAACCGGATCACCCGCGATTGTAATTTTCGGTGCTCCCGTGCGCATTAATAATTTTAAAAAAAACTTTGGAATGCCCGTGATGCCACCCTCCCGACGATGCCGCCCTGGGCGACCGCCCATATCGCCCATGCCAGAAACCGCTCCTGCTCACAGGTGAGGACTTCACTCACAGTTACTCACAGATGAAGATGATACAACCCCTCCACAAATAATGTAGAGATCAAGACTATGGCTTTATAGAGTTTGCCTGTTCGAGCGTTTTGTTGTTGCGTTTCATTCATTCATTGTAATTCATGTACTGTATCAGGGATGTGCCTGGAAGGAAGAAGTGCACAATAATAATAACAAAGTAATTATCCACAGTTTATTTCCTCAGAGGATTAGATACAGTTATTAGATTAATTTAATTATTTCACACTATTATTTTTGTTGTGCTTTTTCATTTTTTATTTATGTTTTGATCCACAGTGTTTGGATTTTTGGGATCCAGGTTTTTAATTTAGCTGTAGCTGTAGTGGGTCCATTTGGAGAAAAAGAAATGTGTGTGTGTGTGTGTGTGTGTGTGTGTGTGTGTGTGTGTGTGTGTGTGTGGTGTGTGTGTGTGTCCATTTGGAGAAGCATAAATGTGTGTGTTATGAAACAGTCCTCCTGGGCCTCCTGCTTTGCTGTGATTTATATCGAGTATATCGACTGCACACACACGTTTATTTATTCCACCTTCAGCTCTCGTTTATGATCCCCTTCGGTTTGTTTGGTAGTTTGTTTCTTTTGCACAGGGAACATTTTTCAATTAGTGGTAGAGTGGCCACTTGGTGCTCTCAATGGAAGTGTGTGTGTGTGTGTGTGTGTGTGTGAGTGCGTTCGTGTGCATGTGTGTGTGCATATGTGTGAGTGTGTGTCATGTGCATGTGTGTGTACATACGTATAAGCAAGAGTGTGTGTGTGAGTGTGCATGCGTGTGTCTGTGGTTCGACTGTAAATATGATATGTGTGTTATGGCTGTAGGCTAGGTGTGTACATTATCTGTGATGTGTGTGTGTGTGTGTGTGTGTGTGTGTGTGTGTGTGTGTGTGTGTGTGTGTGTGTGTGTGTGTGTGAAATACAGAAAAACATTTAGACAACAGATGTCTGGTGCATGCCTTTATTAAAAGCGGCGTGATTTACCTGTAGCAATGAGCGTGCTGTTGTTGGTGTGTGTGTGTGTGAGTGTATGTGTGTGTGTGTTTTACAACAGTAAGTATTGGTCACATTTGTGTGGCATTTTATGTGATTTATGGCGGTGCGTGCAAAAGTAATTGAAGACTGGTCATTTGTGTGTGTGAGTCAGTGTGTGTGTGTGTGTGTGAGAGAGAGAGAGAGAGAGAGGGGGGGGGGACTGGTCATTTGCATACAGCTCAGTCTGGCTGCTCGCCCTGTCAGAGTGATGGAAGAGATCAGAGCCACACACACGCACACACACACACACACACACACACTTGCACATGTGCTTCCATCATACATTCTGTTGCGCGTGCACACACACACACATGCATTGCTTTACATGAGCTTCTAGGTATGCATGTTTCATGCATATATTCACATGAACACACACACACACACACTCAAATGCAATATGTGTACTTAGGTATACATCATGCATATATTTGATGGCTAATACATGAATACTGTCTCTCTCACACACGCATACATATTCACATATGCCCACACATGCATGCAAACACACACACACACACACACACACACACACACATATGCACACATGCCTACACACACACACACCTGCGCATCTCTTACCATCAGCACCATCAACACATTGATAATGCTTATATTTCACTTAGCCTAGAGCAGCATATAGCAATGGATGGGCACACTGAAACAGAGCTCTCTCTCTCTCTCTCTCTCACACACACACACACACACACACACACACACACACACACACACACACACACAGTAGAGCAATGAGCAGGCAGAGGGAGCGAGGAGGGAGTAATCTCACCACACATGAATATTTAAACAGAGGAGAGAGATGTCACAGCACTCTGCAGGGTCAGCACACTGCTAAGGACGAGTGTGTGTCTGTGTGTGTACGTGTGTGTGTGTGTGTGTGTGTGTGAGAGAGAGAGAAAGAGAGAGAGAGAGTGTGTGTGTGTGTATGCGTGTGTAAGAGAGCATGGAGAATATGAGGGATCTTGGATGTGTGTGTTTGTGTGTGTGTGTGTGTGTGTGTTTGTGTGTGTGGTGAGAGAGAGGGAGAAAGGCAGAAAGAATAAGAGGGATCTTGGAAGTGTGTGTATGTGTGTGTGTGTGTGTGTGTGTGTGTGTGTGTGTGTGTGTCATACCTGCACTATGTACTGTGTCAGGATACCCTGAGACACATGGGGGACACATACTGAAATAGAAACTAGAAACAGCTGGATTGATTTACAGTAATAAGGGATTGAGCAAGTGTGTGATCCTGTTTGTGTGTGTGCGTGTGTGTATTGTAGCTAAAGAGGTGAGTGCGTGTATCTGACTGCTTGTGTGTGTGTATTGTGCGATGTAGAGCCTGTGTGTGTATATGTGTGTGTGTCTATTGTTGTGCCTGTAAGAGGAGGTGTGTGTGTGTATATGTAGAGCCTGTGTGTGTGTGTGTGTGTGTGTGTGTGTGTGTGTGTGTGTGTGTGTGTGTGTGTGTGTGTGTGTGTATTGTTGTGCCTGCCGCTGAGGAGGTGAGTGTGTGTTGTGTGTACATGTAGAGCCTGTGTGTGTGTGTGTGTGTGTGTGTGTGTGTGTACAAGTAGAGCCTGTGTGTGTGTGTGTGTGTGTGTGTGCGCGCGCACAACTGTGTGTGTGTGTGTGTGTGTGTGTGTGTATTGTTGTGCCTGTAGCTGAGGAGGTGAGTGTGTGTTGTGTGTACATGTAGAGCCTGTGTGTGTGTGTGTGTGTGTGTGTGTGTGTGTGTGTGTGTGTGTGTATTGTTGTGCCTGTAGCTGAGGAGGTGAGTGTGTGTACATGTAGAGCCTGTGTGTGTGTGTGTATTGTTGTGCCTGTAGCTGAGGAGGTGTGTGTGTGTGTGTGTGTGTGTGTGTGTGTGTGTGTGTGTGTGTGTGTGTGTGCGCAAGTAGAGGCAGTGGTAGTGAGGGAGCAGCAGTCTAATCTAGAGGGGATTAACCCCTACTGGGGCTTTGGGACTATTTTTGGACCATGGGGGGACAGAGGGAGAGAGACAGGGGAAGAGGAGGGGAGAGAGAGATACAGAGAGAGAGAAAGAGAGAGGGGGTGGAGAGAGAGAGGAAGAGGAGGGGGAGAGAGAGGGGGGGAGGAGAGAAGAGAGGGAGAGAGAGAAGAGAAGAAAGAGGAAGAAGGAAGAAGAGATGAAGATGAGAGAAAGACAGAGGAGGAGGAGAAGAAAGAGAAAGAAGGGAGAAAAAGAGAGGAGGGGGAGAGAAGGAGAGAGAAGAGGAAGCGAGGGACAGAAAGAGAGGAGGGGGCAGGTGGAGAGAGAGAAATAGGAGGAATGGAATAAAATTGAGAGTCTGGTAAAAAACAAAGAAAGTGAGATGAGAAAGGAAAACAGCATCTAAACCAGTAGCCTTCACCCCACCCCAATGCAATACGACACACACAAACCTATAATAATGAGAATGATCTTGTTACTGAGGTTACTGCCCTGAAATGACCACTATTGTCCACTATTGAACATTGTTACAGGAACATTTCATCCCACGGCGATTACATAGTGTGGGGGTGTAGCATGTTTAAAACATATTTCATTGACAAATGTTTTGGTGATATTATAAAAGGGGGCTAAACTTGCCTTGTGGATTCACCTTATTCCACGCATTAACATGGGGGCTGCCCTGACGATTGTCTTCCAACATCCGGTCTGGCAACGCATTGGCTTAGCGTTGTGATATTTGGTGTTTTAACGGTCTGATATAAGTGATCTCAATCAATAAGTTTAGTACAGTTCGTCGTCGCCAGATAAAAAGATTATGTTTTCAGCAGTAAAAACTGTGTTTCCACGGCTACAATAATACGTTTTGTGATCGTGAAAATTAAGTGGATGTGAATGAGAGGCAAGTGGCTAACAGAAGCTTTGAGACAATCGGAGGACAATCGCGGAAATATGACAAAAAGGGGCGGGGCAGAATAAGGTCAATAGCGGGAGTGTGCAATATCAGTGGGAGCATCCACCCTCGTTTGTTTTGGTTAGCACGCAGGCTATGTAGCTTACTATTTGAATTACGTCTATGTCCGTTTCTGGAGGAAGATCCTGATGACAACATGGACTTCTAGCCTAATTGTTCTTTTTAACTTTTATTTATTATTTTAGATTTTATTGTTTTATTTATTTTATCTTGGACTATCTCTCTTTTTTCCCTCTCTCCTTTTAGCCTTTCTCTGTCTTTTCATAATGCAATTTCACTAAATGTATACACAAGTATTTCATAGTATGTGATATAAATGCTTGAACCTTGAACGTGATTTGTACCCTCTCAACCCATTCAACCATTGATACATTTTGATAGCGCCTCTCTCCATTGACTGCACTATTCTACATGGAGGATTATCGTCAGAAACGTTTAGTAACTTAGCGTACTGGACGTTGCAACCGGACTTGCATAGGGCCTCTTCAACATGGACCACTGAGAAGAGACGGGGAAGTCGAGTTCCTCCTGCACATGTAGGCCTGCTCCAGGAAATTGGCTTTCTTTCCATGAGATGCAGGGGATGTTGGTAAGTGTGTGTGTGTGTGTGTGTGTGTGTGTGTGTGTGTGTGTGTGTGTGTGTGTGTGTGTGTGTGTGTGTTTGTGTGTGTGTGTGTCTGGCCGTGTATCCTTAACAGTTATATTTAGTCATAAAGAAAATTTGAACTTGAAGTCAAGAGCCGTTGAAGACATTATGTAGGTAGGGCACTTTATTCCTTTCAAAGGAAATAGGCACAAGAAGGCATGGACATTGCAGTACAGTACATTAGATTTATGCATTTGGCAGATGGCTCTATCAAAAGATCACCAATCAAGATTCCCACTCCAGATCAGACTTAAAATTCCCTGATTTTTCCATGACCTTCCCTGACAAAAAAAGATAAATTCCTATGACCTCCCATAAAAAAAAAATTGTACGCAGAGCAAAAAATTAAACATTTAAACGGCCAAACTAATCCTAATGTCCTCCCTTGAGTTTACCTCATAATACTTGAATCAGCCAAACAGAGTTTAAATTCATGTATTGAGGATAAAAGGATGTGTGGTCATACACATACAGTATTAACAAAATTCCCTGATATTCCCTGACTTTGCAAACAAAATGGTGAAATTCCCTGATAAAAAAACAGTCTTTATTGAAATTCCCTGATACTCCAGAAATTCCCTGAAGAAACTACTGTTGGGAGACAGAGATTGAAGTGCAGAAGTGGAGTTACAGTTCATCCAAAAGGAGAGGCAGTGCAGCACTGGGGGGACGTAAACTAGGGTTGGATATCGAGAACCAATTCCAATTCAGAACCAGGTCAAAATTATCAATTCCATCTATATTGTACGCCTCCAAACGTTATCAATTCTCTTATCAATTCTTTAGTTTCTCTGCCCGCACGTCGCAGGGTGCATTAGCGCCACGTGCTAACTGCAATTTTCATAGCAAGCCATCACATTAACACCAGTGATTAACATAACCTACCATATTGAGGAGACAGAGACACGTAGCTGTTCTCAAGCCTATAAAAACTGCTTTTTTTGGCATGAACTAGGCTACTCAGGAATTGATAAGAGTATTGATAAGGAATTGGATTGATAATGGCATTGATATTGTTAAAATCTTATCAATACCCATCCCTAGCGTAAACTCTGAGATTGGAGATACTGGTCTGGACTGGAGGTGGAACGAACATGGGCTATTTAGACCAGAGCTCTGTGTAGACCTCAGAGGGGAACGAGCTGGAACAGTGGGCAGCCCTTAATCCAGTGCCCGGGGAGCAGTTTGGAGGTTAATTACCCTGCTCAAGGGCACCGCATCCGTGACCACATACAGTAAGAGGAAGGATGTGGTAGAGGGTGGATGGAAGACAGGTTTGGAGGCTGCCATGGAACAGAAGAGAGTTGTGGGAGACAGTTACGGTCACAGATGTGTAAAGGTGTAACTGAAAGGTTATCTGTGCCACAGTTTTGGGTGAGAACAAATATTTAGGTCTTTGCCAGCATTGTGAGTTGGAGGACTGCAATCACCCAGTAGTTCAAAGGCATCTATCAGTTTGATGAGGTAGGATTAGGCAAACATGGGGCAGTCAGGCAAGCCCCAAAATGTTCACAGCACCAAGGAGTAGGCCTAGTGGTAGAGTGTCTGCCTCTCGCTCTGAGATCTAATTTATAAATGGAATGGGTAACGTCAACACATGGGACTACCAGAGGACTTCAGTCATACTGCCCTGTGTGGCCATGTGTAGTCTGTAGACATACTGCCCTCTGCGCCAAATGGTGGCGGGTTAGGGAAGCAGAGATGCCTGATACTTCACACATGGAGCAGGAAGGATTTAACTTAACATAGCGGTACTATGTAGGCCTATTGCCTATGCAAATGGCGTATGTTTGTGTAAATAAGTGATATGAAGAATAACATTGGGGGCACTTTGGGTTTCTAGAGTACAAAGAGCAATTTACAAATACAATCCATTTTCATTAGCGATGCAATAATGTAGCTGTGTTGCTGAAGAGGCCCTTAGTCTTGGACTCCATCTTCTCCAATATTAGCTTTTCTTCTATAGTTACTTGGATGCCATCACCTATCTTTTGTAACAAAGCTGCCCTTTCTCTTGTTTCCAGTAACTCTTTGATACGCTGCTGAAATCCTGGTTTGGCCTCCTGGCACTCTGAATGTATTAGGAGGTCGATGTATTCTGCAGTAGATAAAGGATCTGGGTGAAGGGCAATTGCTCTTAGACGCTTCAGGCATAAAGTTACAGTGGCCATCAGTTCTACAACTTCCCCTTGCACCTGCTCATATTCTACTTCCAACTGTTTAATGATTCTCTCTGTATTCATCTTTTCTCCCAGTGCTGCCTCATATTTGCTCTTCAGCTCCTGATAGGTCCTCTTCTGTGTTACACGTTTTGTATCCCATCGGTAGGCCATACTCTTATGGACATTCCACTTACATTTTCCTGAACACACTCTGCACCGTCCATCCTTCATCACAGTGCACACTCTCTTACCCTCATCTTTTGACATTTCACAAGGATAATGACATGTATAGTTGCACACAGTGCAGTTGGTGACAGAGGTTTTAGGTTCAAGATCAATCTTTTTTACGAATTCACAAATCTTTACTTCATATTCAAAGTCCTCATTCTCTTTCATCCTGGTCTCATGGTTTTGCAATGCAGCTTTAGTGGTGTTGATTTCTGATAGTGTTGATAAAACCTTTCGTATCATTGGCTGCAACCCCTGTACGGTCACCTCAAGATGTTTGCGTTCTTGGAGAACCTCCTTTGTCAGGGTCAGACTCTGGGGGTCCATGCTGCCCAAATGAGTGAAAAATTGGTTCATGCCGGCTTCTCCCATTTTCCAGAACATTTGATCAAAGTCACTGTTGCCTCCTGTATTTGTAGCAAAAAGCACAGAGTTGTTGAATTTGAAATGAACAAGGGAACCATCTGGGTTTTTGCCACATGGGAATTTGGCAGCTTCAATGGCCTCCAGTGCTGGAGGTGACTTGCCATCAGCAAAGGTGACAAGAGCAATGATGTTACTGGCTATGTCATTCCCAAAGATGGAGAGGATATCATCAAAGATGCATTTCTGAGTGTGTGTCAGACGCACCGAAGCAGACTGTACAACAAAACACACAGCATCAATGCAATCAATTCCACCCGGCACAGAGAAAAACTGTCTTATCTTTTCAGTGATTTCCTTGTCCTGTTTGCTTCCTTTGGTGTCTCCAAATCCTGGAGTGTCAATGATAGTGATGGAATATGGAACTTGGAATTCATCTGTGTGGTAAATCTGATAGGCTGTCACTTCAGAGGTCTGACTGCACGCTTGTGTTTTATTGGTTTGTTCATCTATCAGTTTAAATCTCCAGTTGTCCTCCCATTCCACGCCTAGTATGTAGTTGATCATGCCATTGATCAGGGTGGTCTTGCCAGATCCAGTGGCACCAACAAGCATGATGGTTTTGTTTGCTGGGTTTGTGGGTGATGGGCTTCCAAAAACATTTTGGCTGAGATCACCATGTCCTGTTGGTTTCAGCAGGTAGATTGGGGGATCCCCTGGCAACAAAGTGAACTTCTCAATATCAGGCTCTTTCTTGGTTTGAATCTGTAATTCTTCACCAGGTTCACTAACTGCAACACCTGCATCTGTGCACATCCTGATGGAGTAGACTGTATTCGATTTAAGGTTTTTCAAAGTGAATGTGTACACCTCGACCCCAGTATCTCTTCTCTGCCACTGATCTTCCTCATCCCCCCCATCCTCATTGAATTCTATGATGTATTGTTTAACAGACTCACATAACTGGACAGATGGAAGGTTCCATGTCAGTTGGACAGAGTTTGGTTTCACTTTAGTGGCTTCAACTTGAGTTGGTGGCCCGACCACCACAGAAGTCTTATCACTGTAGACATCACTGCTGACTGCATAGTTGAGTTTGCCCACAGCTGTGGCTCTGATCTCATATTCAGTCTCTGGCTTCAGTCCTGACAGAATTATGGCCTCTTGATCCTGCACTGGCTGAGATTTCCATCCAGTCTCCGAATTCTGTTTCTTTCTGTATTCTACTCTGTACTCTACAGTGGCAGAGTTGCATTCAGACACCTGGACTGTTATGCTATCACGTGAAACACATGTTGTGGTTGGTGTTGCAGGTTTTGATGGAGGAATAAAGCACACTGCATCATCATTACCGTCCTCATATATGAAAACACAGGCCCCAGGATGACTCTCAGAATGTTTTGAATCAATTATAAATTTGGTGTCACTACTGCCACTAATCTTTTTCAGTTCCCTAAACAGTTCTAATTCTCTTCTCACCATCTGTTTTGTTTTACTGGAAAGCCATCCTGTGTTACTGGCCTGTAGATCAGAAGATTGTGCAGCTGAATCCACCATGTCTGATGGTTTGAGATAATTGAACAGTTTAATCAGGAAGTTATCAGGCATCTCTACTGAGGTAAATGAAAAGCAGACAACGTTTTTGACATCTGAATCACACAAAAACTCATCAATATCATCTTCAACTTTCACACCTACTTCCTCTAACTGCTTCAGGAAGGATTTCAGTGTTTTTGATTCCTTCTCCTTGTTTGTGAGCCACTGATCCAGGTCTTTGTTGTTGAATGGAGACGTCTCATGAGCTTTTAGGATGTCCAGAAGAGCACTTTCCTCTTTCCCACCTCCTCTAATTGAAGGAAGAACTGATCCAAGCTTCTGCATAAAGTCAAGCTTGTAGTGATGGCAATTGTGCATGAAACCCTGAACCTTCTCTTTCATGGCAGGAAATGCTGCTGCTGCTGTGTCCCTCAGTAGGTCATTGGCTCTCATCTCTGTCTTGGCTAAACTCTCTATTATATCTGATGACTCTCTGATGAGATCATTGCTGATGTCTCTCTGGAGTCTTGCTGCTCTTGAGTCCAACTTGCACAGAGGGTACAACCACACCCTGAGTGGAACAGCATGTTCTCCATTCTTTCCCAGCAGCTTTGGAAGTTCTCTGTAAACCTTCACAGCATCAACGAAGGATGTTGGGTTGGCGGCAAGCTTAAAGTCTCCATGAAATGTGCAGCTAAATTTGTCAACTGCTGATTTCTCTTTGTCATCCATGTTGAGTGACGCCTGAGAATCTACTGTGAGGAATTTCAGCTTATTGTAGGTCAAGTTGGCCTCTCCCTCCACTTCTTTCCTATCTTCCTCTGATGATGATTCTCTGTCAAACACAAAGTAGGCACCAGCACCATATAAGATGGCTGTGACTACATGAGTTGCAGTGTTAGCATCAAACACATTAGGGTGAGTCACCTGCCCAAGACCTAAGTGAGCCATTGTTAATGTTTCAAATCTGGTTGTTGCTTTGTACTGAACAGTCACCCGGGCTTGGTTGTGGGATTTCTTTGTGTCTTGGAAATATTTAGCTGATCCTTCAACATCCACCAGCTGGCCCAAGAGACTGAGTTTAAGAGAGCCAGAGATGTTTAATGATTTGGACTTCTCTTCCATTGAATCAGATGCTGTGACCTTAAATTCAGTATTGTTTTGTTGTTGCACACTTGTATTTGTCTGCAGCTGCTTTTGGTCCCATAAGGTTATACCTGTTGGCAAATGAATGACATATATATCCTGTTCTTAGCGAAAAACACATTTCATGTAACAACACATTAATGTCAATGAATGTCAGATTCTTTATAAAAAAGTGTGTAAGTGGGGTATAAGACAGTTTCTTTTCTCCTTTAGAATTGTTCATACATACATACATACTGTACATACATACATACATACATACATACATAGAGTTAGTACTGAGGCCCAGTCCCATTACTATCACTTCACTATCACTTCCCCTCGATTTTGGCCCTAACACTCGGTTTGCGCGTTCATGTGTAAGTGTAGGGTGTCCCAATACTTTCAAGACGAAGTGATAGTGCCGTTCGGCACTTCAAATCGCCCCTTCAAACGTAGGGAATCCAGGACCAGACTTCGAACGAAGTGAAGATCAAATTACCCACAAGTCTTTGCGAACGTATCAGCTAGAAGGAAGATGGCGACCAACTCGGGAAAGGAACAGCACAAATGTAAGTATATTTTTTACAATTCAGCATGCATTAAAAAATTTTAAAAAAGGGGGATATCTTAGTTAGATGGAAACTCATTTGAATTCTTTACTGTTGTGTTAAAACATGACTATTAAAAAGATGGCTGTTTTTCGCCGTGCACATATCCATCGGGAGAGCTCATAGAGCCCTCGCGTGGGTTATTTTAATTCAGTAATGTAAATTGTTTGACGTTTTTAAACAGTTTATCCCGATTAAAAGCAGGTTTCCCATTTCGAGCTGACGTGAACATATGCGTTTAGCGTGTGGATAAATTGCCACGATGACAATGGCAGCATTCCATGTTAAAAAATGTATTAACGTTAAAATTTCGTTCTCCACTCTTGTCCTTGTCTGGTAAACTTTTCTGTGGTAATTTCAGGGACTGTCGAGCAGACCAGAGCCCTTATTAAGTTCAGGGCTGACAACGAGGCTCAGTTCACAAAAAAGAAGTTTACCTCCAAGCAACTTTGGGAGTGAGTTAACGTTAATTGTTGTTTATACCATCATGTACGGTTTATGATATTGCATTGACACTGACACACCTTAATGTGCTTATGACTGTTGTAGGACGGCTGTTAAAGAAATTGGGCTGGAAGGGAAAGTGACTGGACAGCAAGCATCTAAGAAGTGGGAAAACCTGAAAATGAATTACAAGGTAAGATCCCATACCATTGTGTTTAGATCCCATCATTTGTATAATTTACAGTACATTGCACTTAAAATATTGTATGGAACTTCTTCCATGATTTGTCAGTGTGCGTGTGCTTGCTTTGCTTTGCTATTTCAGAACCTGAGGACACCTAAAACAGGGTCCGGCACAGGAGATGGGGAAGCAACCGCTTCAAATTGGCAGTTCTTCGAAGATATGCATGCAGTTCTAGGGGGAAGGCCAGCCATTGACCCACCAATATTGGTGGCTTCATGTAAGCCCGCTGATGCAACAACAATTTTGATGGTAAGATGACCTAAACAGGAACATTTTACAAACTAACCAATAACTGTTGATCTCTGAATAACATTGCATATGACAGTCTAGCAGTACTAGACAGACAGGTCTCTTGATTTTTTTTCTCTCTCTTAAACACCTTCCTCTAGGCCATAGTTGAACCTGATGGGACAGAGCCGGATCCATCCACTACAGCCCCCCTCACACCCACACCAGCTCCCACTGCTGCTGCTCCCGCTGCTGCTACTCCCACTGCTGCTACTCCCACCACTCCATCTCCATCTCCATCTCCCAGAAAGAAAGCCAGGAGGAACAGTAATGCTGTTTTGGATTTCTTCAAACAAGAGTCCTTAAATGAGCAAAAGAGGCACGAGGAGACTGAAGAAAAAAACGAAAGGTTCCTTGGACTGTTTGCCAAACTGGTAGATAAGATACCTGAACCCTGATAGCCCAAATAATGTTCTGAAGCTGCGTACAGTTATGTTGTTATATTCGTTGTGCAATATATTTTTTTAATTTTCTATTTATGTTTGCATGTTTGCACATTTTTGAATGTTACGTTTCTGGCTTAAAATTAAGAATTCAAACCTCAATGTGGTTGAGGTGTGTTTTGGCCAGTGGTCATATGTTTACATTAGATGTACATGACACAATATGTACATGATTGCACAATTATGTACAGAAGGAAAATGCTGGGCAAAATATAGTTTAATAATTAAAAAATTTATTCTTTTATAAGAAATAAAACTATTTACATATTTAACAAACAGGTCACATTTGCTTTTGTCAACTATTTACAAGTTTGTCAAGTTAGGTTTGCTGAGGGATTTGTGAATCACACAATGAGGGTGGCGAGTCTGTCTCTTGTGGCATTCCCAGCTGTTTCATGTGCATCAGGGGGTTCTTGTACCAGAGGTTGTGGGTCCTGGTTGTCCTGTAACACATCCTCATCAGGTTCCAAGATGTCCCGGTTGTCCAGACAAACGTTATGCAAGAACGCACATGAGGCTATGACCTGGGGCGCAAATGTAGGTTTGACCTCCAGGGCCTTGAAAAGGGTAGACCTCCAACGGGTTTTCATCATCCCAAAGGATCTTTCGATGATTGAACGCCCCTTTGACTGATGGTAGTTAAACCTGCGTTGGGCTCGGCCGTTCACGGGTTCCCTGTAGGGAGTGATGAGGCATATGGGCGTTTCCAGGCAAGGGTACCCACCATCTCCCAGAAGGAAGTAACCGGTTGGGGGATACATTCTAGCAGTGTAGAAAAAGCTGCTTTTTAAAATTCGGGTGTCGTGGACAGATCCTGGATATCCCACAAAAACATCGATGAACTTCCCTGTAGAGTCACAAATTGCCTGCATGTTTATGGAATAGAAACCTTTGTAATTTAAATAGTCCAGTCTATGGAGTGATGGGGGCTTTATCCGGATGTGGCAGCCATCAATTGCACCAACTGCTTTGTTTAGGATGGGTGATCCAGATAGCTGACCAAACCCACGACCCACGTTGTCCAGACTTGCAGGGTTTGGGAAGGAGATGGCTTTGTGTAGGTTGTCCCAAATGTATTGTGCAACCTTGTGTACAATCCTATGTATAGTTGATTTTGGAACATTAAAAACCCGTGAAACTACACGGTAAGACAGACCATGGGCCAGCCAGTAGACATATATGAGCACTTCAAGCTCATGGCCCCATCCATGATCATGTTCCTTCCTCAACAGACGCTGAAGGGCATGCATAGTTGGTCTAGATAATCTGAAATCTTGTTTGATCTCCAACTCCACGTCAAACCACAGGCGGAGAACCGGAACATTCATGTTGATCCGGCAGTAGGTCAGTGGACGGCCAGTCTAGAAAACAAAAGACAACAGACATGAACATTACATAACTTTAAAACACCCACTGTCAGTTTATTGTTTACATTATTTTCTCTCTTGTTCATTGTATCCTTAATAATAATAATAATAATAATAATAATAATAATAAAAACTGATTAGTCTGACGAACTTTGTGGCACACAAAGTGAGGGGTTAAACTCCCTGAAATCAGTGGGGGGATGGGCTCATATAACCTGGATCTAACGTTACCTGTGGCAAAAGTTGGGTGAGATAACAATTGGCCTGCAGCTAGACTGCTTGTTTATTATTTTCTTTCTACTCGTTTCACACATGAGCATTACATAACTTTAAAACTTCCACTGTCAGTTTATTGATTAAATCGTTTTCTCTCTTGTCAATTGTATCCTTAAAAAAAGAAAAGATTAGACAACTTTGTGGCACACAAAGTGAGGGGTTGAACTCCCTGAAATCAGTGGGGGGATGGGCTCATCTAACCTGGACCTACCTGTGGCAAAAGTTGGGCGAGATAACAATTGGCCTGCAGCTAGAATGCTTTATTTATTATTTTCTTTCTCCTCTTTCACACGCTAAATTGCTTAAATGTTTTTTATAACTACCACGCATAATTAACAATAGAATAGCCTACTAATGAGTCGCTTGTGCCTTTTCTCCGAGACAAACAAAACATAAGGCTATCTTAATTCACTATCGACTTTAGCGTCATAATAAACAAGTCAACATACCTCAAACAAATGAAGCAGGGCAAGAAACCGTCGGAGGCGTCTTCTATTTTCTGCATTTCTCCTTCGTTGGTTCGTCAAACGAAGAAACATCACCAAAGCCAACGCAACAGGTAGAACAACCGCTGAACCCGGCATTTTCACTCCTGAATGAAAACTGAATGAAACCCCACTAGATGTTGTGGTTCCTACGTCATCGCAGCGTTGCGCGTGACGTACGTTAGCACGTTGTAGCGTTAGTGCTGTCCCATTTTGTAGGGCTAGATTACGACCACTACACTCATAACCGAGGGGTAACTTATTTTGGAGGGGACTCGAAACCGAGTGTAGTGGTAAGGGAAGAGAAATGGG
>JAODXP020000094.1:0-95749 GCA_027497455.2 Sardinella longiceps | reverse complement strand
CATTAAACTTAAATGTACCACTTTTATTCTGTCATATAGGTGGCATACAATTGGCATAAAGACAGAGATTATGTTTAAACCGTCCAGAAGTGTCATGTCAAAGGTAGGGGCCGCCAGAGATGCCACCCTTTACCTCAGCTACCCCAAGGAGCAACCACACCCACCAATAAGGCAGTCAGACCACAGGATCTAGTATAAAAATAATAATTTATTAAATATTATAAATTAATAGGAAAAAGGGGGAAGGGGGAAAAGGGGCTCAGTCCGTTGGCCACTCGGGTAGGGGGGTTTCCGGCCTCCTATGTGCTCCCCCACTGATCCGCACAGTCAGCTTCTCCGGGAATGGCAGTCGAAGGGGGGCTGCCGAGGTCCACAGCGGGGAAATGGAATCGTGGTGCAACGGTGCCAGTGTGCAGCAACTGAGGGGCCATTCACTTATCGGGTCTATCCATATCACCAAACCGCTCTCCTATGAAGCCTGTAGAAGACACTGCACGCCAATGGAAAGACACTTCAGTGATCAGTGATTGGAGCAATCAATAGACACAGCACTCACATACACACGAGGCAGGCAGTCACAAGGGGTGACAGGTGAGGAGTCAGTTCGGCATGGGTAGACACAGTTTAGCACAGCCCGGGGGTTTGGCACAGGTAGACACAGCGTTGAGCAGCACAGGATACTTCGGCACAGGTGGGCACGGCTACGGACTAAAGCAGTGAGCGGGAGACACACACAGCCAACACGGTAGAATACAGCAAAGCCACAATTACTGATAATAATAATACGCTTTATTGCAGACACAGGTCCATATCTTACGCATACATAATAAATAGTATAAAAATAGATACAAAATACACAGATAAATAAAACTCAGCCTATAGGACATACAAACAATTGCATTGTGATAGTTCATCACATGCATATTAATCGTGGAGCAGCAGACGGACGTCACTGAATTACCGAACAAACATCCGGCAGAATCAAAAAGGGCGGTGGCGGAACTACACACTATAGTGGAGATAAATGAGCTTGTTACTATTGGAGTGAAGCACTTATCTTGGTTGCGAGGCAAAGTTCTCATCTTATAGCCTCCCGTCTTTTGAGGCAGGTCTCCGTCACACCAGGTTCAACCACGAGTCTCAATAGGCCAGTTACTCCACATCACTTCAACCGGTCAGCTTTTCGTCTTTGTTCCATTCAGCATTCAGCATTCAGCCTTCAGCCTTTAGCCTTCAGCCTTCAGCCTCCATGGCCGCCAGGCCGCCAGGCCGCAGCTGCGTGTTCCTGCCCTGCCGTCTCTCTAGACACTGGCAAACAGAGCACTTAAAAACACTTGTTCCTCAAGTGCATGCCAATCACAGCCCATTTCCTCCAATTAGCACACCTGTATCTCATTATTATGATCATGGAGCTGGAAGCTGCCATGTTGTGCATTACTAAAATGGTTCCCCTAGGGAAACTATAACAGCAGCAATTTTTAAAATATGTCACCCGGTGACATAATTGCAACCAAAAATGACTGTTTTGGCTCCAGCTGTCATTTATTTCCATTTTTAGACATGTCCCAAAATGACAGGAAATGGGGAAAACTTAATTTAACAGGTTCAGCTTGTCAACTGTGTTTCATACTATTGGAAGACACAGAAAAAATAGGTTTGCAATTGATGCTGTCTTTCCAGTCGTTTAATAAATTTAAAAATTTTATGTAAAAATCACTATTTAGGCCAAATTTAAGGGCCTATAGCTTTTGAATAGCACAAAGTACAATCTCAAAACTTCTTCAGTATATACCTGTTCTCATGTTCTATGGGTGTGTGAAGTTTTGAAATTGTACGTACTAGTCCATCAAAATAAATTGATACCATACCTGGTCATTTTTAAAATCTGAAAGGTAGTCTGTTGCATTTTTGTGATATTCTGTCCTGTCTTACAGCAACCACAAAACATAAAACTTAAATCTACCCCATTTAATCAATTAAGAAGGTAGTAAACAATGGCTACAAATAATTCAATTCAATTTTATTTGTAGAGCGCTCAAATACAGTACATCGTCTCGCGGCGCTTTACAGACAGTACGGGAAGCATCCATGAGAATCAGGGGTAAGGAAAAACTCCCTCGCTTTGTAAATAATTTGTTTTGTAGGAAGAAACCTTGGGCAGATCCACGCCTCATGGACTCAGCCTACCTGCCTGGGGCCTAATAAAGTATCCGTAAAGTCTGATGCATAGATTGACCATGGTTAACACAAAATCGTATGAGTACTGAAAGTAGTCAGAGATGATATACATATAGTTTGTGTGACAGTCAGGGCCAAGGGATGGAGTCAGTAGTTTGAGTGTGGGATTAGTCAGTAGTTGGAGTGGAATTAGAGTTCATTGGGTGTTGGTCGCCATCTAGGTAGTGGTCAAATACAGAGATTATGTTTGAACCTTCCCGAAGTATCATGTAATTGAAACCAAAAATGACCGTTTTGGTTCCGGTTGTCATTTATTTCAATTTTTAGACATGTCCCAAAATGACAGGAAAGAGGGAAAACTTTATTTGACAGGTTCAAGTTGTCAATTGTGAGTCATACTATGGGAAGACACAGAAAAAAATGGGTTTGCAATTGATGTCTTTCCAGGAGTATAATAAATTTAGAATTTTTATGTAATAATCGCTATTTAGAATTTCTTCAGTATATACCTTTTCTCATGTTCTATATGTAAATTAAGTTTTGGAATTGTAGGTATAGACAATCAAAACCACTTGACAGTCTAAAAAGCTAGCATTTAGCTCGATTTTACGAGGCTATCCATAAATGAAATGGAATATCTCGGGAATGCAATGAGATATCAGGCTGAAATGTTTATAGGATGGTCACAGGATGTGGGGCATTCTTTGGAAGGGAAAAATAGCAATATTGTTAGACCCTGGTGACAATGTTCCTAATTATCTCATTACTATGCGTGATACAAAAACGTCCCAAGCAGAAATGGATTCTACGCGAAAAAGCACTATAGAATCATGTGCAAAAAGTTTGGTAGTGACCTTTATCGCGAAGTTGCTTATTTTTCCCTCCCATGATTCCTCAGAGATATATTCCCCAAACTCTTCTTCCCATTGTGATTTTATCGTGGTTGTGGATGCAGGGGCGGTCCTACCCTCTTTGGTGCCCTGGGCGAACACCTTATCTGGCGCCCCCCAGATAAGGTGTAATAATAATAACACAACAACATAACGAAAATGACGCAGCACGCATCATCATACTATCATGGCCTTGAACAAGAGCATAAAAATAACAAACCCAAGTTATAGCTATTGCTGCTATTTTCCATTTTTTCTATTTTTTGCAAACTGTTATTGTTACGTATTGTAGCTATCAGTTACTCTCTGCATGTCCAGCAAGGAAAAGATCTTAACCCCAAACCCCTCTAGCTGCTTCAGCAAAGGAAAAGATCTGAACCCCAAACCCCTCCCCTTTCTTGGTGGGAGACTTCAGCACTGAAGTCTGAAAGTGTAACAGAGTTAATAAGTCATAAAGACATAAGTCATAAGTCAATTTATTTATATAGCACATTTAAAACAACAGAAATTGAGCCAAAGTGCTTCACAAGGTTTAACAACAGGCACATAAGTGCTTCCAATAAATAGATAGTTTAAGAACACAGGAATGTATAAAAGATCAAAAACAGTTGTGACGGTCGCACATGAACACCCACCCCAGAATAATGCCAGCATGATGATCAGAGAACTTAGCCGAGTTGAATAGCATCAAAAAATTAAAATGCTAATTAGCAAGCTAACCATGTTAGCTAGCATGCTAAAAATGCTAACATGATGATCAGAAGACATAGCTGAGTTGAATAGCATCAAAAAACAAAAATGCTAATTAGCATGTTAACCATGCTAGCTAGCATGTTAATAATATTAGCATGATGATCAGAAGACTTAGCTGAGTTGAATTGCATGAAAAACCAAAAATGCTAATTAGAATGCTAACTATGCTAACATGGTAATAATGATAGCATGATGATCAGAAGACTTCGCTGAGTTGAATAGCATCAAAAACCAAAAATGCTAATTAGCATGCTAACTATGCTAACTAGCCATCCCCCCACTGAGGACTTTTATTTTGATATAGTTGTGGCCAGAGGAAACAGTTGACAGGAGTCATAGTTGATGACAGTTCACAGTTGGAATGGTTGAACAGTTGAATAGTAAAATCATTTTCCATCAAATTAGTATGATGAGGACTTTTAATTTGAAACAGTTGCGGACAGGAACCGGCTGGGAGGACGCATAGTTGATGACATCCGGAAGTTGAACTGAATCTGTAGTCTTAAGTGAGAGGATTGTGGTCTATGGAAGTGGTTGCTAAGCTGTTGTTAGGTACCTAAGATGATTGATAGGCTGTTGCTAGGGTAGGTGAAGTGGTTGCTAGGGTGGTTGCTAGGTAAATCAAGTCAGTTGCCATGGTGGTTGCTAAGTTGCAAATGTGGAGATGGCTGCTACGCGGTTGCTAGGCAGTTGCTAGGATATTTGAAGTGGTTGCTATGCAGTTGCTAGGTTGCTAATGTTATGGGAAATTTTAAAAAGTTTAAATGATCATAGTTTCAAAAGTTTAAAAGTTACAAAGTAGAAAAGACATTGCAAACATTTCCAGAGTATGACCTTTGCAATAAAGTTTGAATGAAGTTTCTAGGTTGAGTCGTTAGAGCTGAATTACATAGTTGAAGAAGAAGTGGAATAATAAGAAGAAATCGAAGAACAATAGAGTGCATTTTCAATGCACTCTAATAACTTAAAGAAAAAGAAAAATAGCCAACAAACAGAAAGACAAGACATCAGATGGTACCAAAAGCAAGTGTGTACAAATGGGTTTTTAACAAAGATTTAAAACTGCCAATATTTGGGGCTGATTTGATGAGTGGTGGCCTGGGAGGTAGAGATGCGCGGATTGCGGTTACAGCCGCGGACTCCGCGGATAATCCGCGGATTGGGCGGATGACGTGATGAAAAATAATATTTTCATTAAATTCGGGCGGGTGGCGGTTGAACTAATCACCTGAAAAAATATATATGGGCAATTCCACGAAAAAGTAAACCTCACCTTAAAACTTTAAGTCTCACCTACATGGACATACAAATTCTTTTAGAAAACTTCCAATACAAAAAAGTATTGTCTCGATGTAAATATTCAACTGAGCAAGTTTCGAAAGGATATCTGTTTGTTAAAATTTTTACCCTATTCAGCTATAATGTAAGTCTATGGAGGGGCTTATAATGGGCATAAGTGGGTGATAACACACACAAAGCTGCAATACTATCAGTTATTTTTCATTGTTATATTACTATTTATCTTGTTACAGGTTAAAATCCATCGTTCACAATTGTTTTGTATCGTTTTGGAGGGTTTTTCCAGACGTCACATCCATAACGTCACATCCATAAGCCATGTCTCCCAATGAAAACCAACTTTTTTTACATTTACATTTGAAATTAAGTCTTTCTCTGTCTTTACTGAGGTGTCCTGTTTGGTATGAATGTAGTAATATTTACATTTCTCTAGAAATTTCACACACTTCACAGCAAAAACTACACTCTCTCAAAAGTTTGTCCGTTTTTCGTCACGTCCATAACGCAAATTGAAAGGCTCATATTCTTATGATGCAAATCATGATATTATTTTTTTCTGTTTGCCTGTATTCAGCCATGGAGTTTGCAGAAGAATATGAAAAAAATTGTGAAATACTGCTAGGTTTGCAGAGGTTATCTGGCCTTTTGTTCATCAATAATGCACGAAAATGTCACGTCCATAACGCTGGTATTGCCCATATACATTTTTAATTAAATATCCGAGGCAAATCTACTTTCCTTTTGGGAGAAACAAGGCCAGTCATTCCCACGACTACAGCACTTTTTCTTTTCCAGCAACAAGTGCTGCGAGCAAGCCTCCTTCAGTGCCGCGGGGCGCATTATAGTCAACGTGCACTCGCCTGAATCCTGACAATGTAGATGCAATTTTATTCCTGCATAGTGCTAAGAAACAAGTCTATACTAGAATTACAGACTTAAGGTTAGTCATAGGCCTATTAAATTAATTAGCCCAGGCTACACCAAAAAAGCCCATTTTACCCAAGCCTTTGAGTTGGTCATCTCAATGATTGTTTATAGCTGGCGTTTAGGGCGCAGCACAACGCTAAGTTTTCTAAGTAATTTTCATTGTTTATTGCTTTACTGTATTTTGCCATACTGTGCCTTAATTATTTGGGCTCACTTTTAAACTTTACAAAAGTTCAGTGTAGTGGATTCCATTCCGACATACCGCCACTCCAACATGTCTCCACTCCGACATCCTCGACAACTCTCACCCTGTAGCTGCCACAACTTTGTAAAAAGAAATGTTGAAAGCAGATTTGGATAGCCTGCGTGAAACTGGACAATTGAATGAATATCCTATTTACTTTTTGCAAAACTATGTGTCAATTCAAGGCAACTAGATTACTTTGGGCAATATACAGATGAGAACCATGCGGTGCTTTCTTCCATTTCTATTTTAGCGCAGTGCCGTCCTGACGGGTCATATCGCAAAATTTTACCTGTGGATGTATTTGTTGACCTATTTGTGCAGTAATCCGTTGTTAACAAACCACAATGCTGTGGTGGTCCGCAAATGGTAAAGTTTCCAATAACATGCGCAACTCCAAAAGCTGGAGACGTCTTTTGCTCAAAAGCTTTCTCATCCTCCAATTAAAATATCTTTCTATGTCTTAATGCCCACCTCGTTTACCCTACTAAATCGATTGCCTATAGCCTAAATAGCCTAAAAACGAATGCATTTGGAGATGCATATTGCGGAGTAAAAAGCATTAGGCTATCAATGACAAATGAAAATGTAGGCTATAGCCTAATCATGCCATTACGGTTTTCTTTTCTATTTTAATACATGGTAGCCATGTCACTACCGATCCATATTTATCTTGCGAGCGCAATCTTGAAATTAACGTTTTTTGTAGCCTACACTATCATGCTGATGCCAGTCCCACGAAAGTGGATAGCTAGACATCCGGATTTACGCAGCAGCGGTCCTTGATCCAGTGGTGGGCCGACTTGAGGGAATTTCATTGCTAAGGCCAAATTTTGTTCTCAGTCCAACCCTGAGCACATCCCTCTGTTGCACTTGACTTTTCCTTTTCGTTTGGTTGCCAATCTAGGCTATAGCCTAGGCTACCGCGATCAGACTCGTATATCCATAAACTTTGATTTTGGGGATAACAGGAAATTTAATTTTGGGACTTAGGGACTGTGTTGATAGGCTACTCTGTTTAAAAGTGGCTGTTTTCTTCAACACGGCGGCTGTCCGACATTTGCTTATCCCTGGATTACAACTTCTCCAAGTTTACGTTTTGTTTCCAGTATATTTTTTTCGTTAGGATATTAACCTTGTTTAATTTATAATGTGGTGAAACCTGGGAATTGGTGCAGAACAACACGCATACCATGGTATTTTGTGATTTATAGCCTAAATTCACTGCTGCCTATGTGCACTTTCGCAGCAGCCTTATAGATAGCAAGACGATTTGCGTGAAGCCTATTTTTGTGAGAATTAAGGGTGATTTTTTTCATTATGAAAGTAGCCTACGCCAAAGGTCACAAAAAAAAAATGTTCATTGAACTGCGTTACGAGTCAAGGCACTCACTTCTTGTGTTCCTGCTCTTGCGTGCATGAAACCGGCACTGAAGACAATTAAGGACTATCAACATTTAAGATAACTGACAATGCACCAATGAGACGTTTTCATATTTATTTTTTATCCAGTTGAATAGGCCCAAATTCAGAGTTTTTTTCCTTTCATAATGACCGAGGCCCAGACCTTCGCATCATGGTTCAGGTCTCTCTCTCTCTCTCTCTCTCTCTCTCTCTCTCTCTCTCTCTCTCTCTCTCTCTCTCATAGCTTACACACACACGCAGGCACACAATAAAGGTAGCCTAACAAAAGGTTTAAATTAAACTAGCCTATGTAACGTCAGGTTTGCCGATGGGCATTTTATTAATTATTATTATTATTATTATTACTAGGCTACTATTATTATTTTAATGATCGGAGACGGAGTTGCATGCTGGGGACACAACATAACCAACACACCTAACCTTTAAATATCTCTGCTGCATTGGATCAGTCTCCTTTCTAGAGCTTTAGCCTCACTATAGCGCCTTGCATCGCCTAGACCTAAAAACAATCTGCGGATGGCGGGCGGGTGCGGTTTGTCAAAAAACGTGGTTCGGATGGATGGCGGACGGATAATGACTTTAATGAAGCGGTTGCGGATGAAATAAAACCTCATCCGCGCATCTCTACTGGGAGGCTGTTCCAGAGTTTAGAGGCCACAACTGAGAAGGCACGGTCACCTTTGGTTCTGAGGCGAGTAGGGGGGACTGAGAGTAGCATTTGTGAGGAGGACCTGTATGGAATCAAATAAATGCCGTAAATATTTCGTACTTTGAAATAATATTTTGTACCTGTCATAGCATGTTCACATGTGTAATAGAGTTTTGCAGTTGTATTAAACAATTTGTACCTGTGCAAAGACACTTTGTACTTGTGTAATTAATTTGTATGTGTGCAACAAAGTTTTGTACTTGTAGAAAAAAAATGTGCATGTGCAAAATATGTATGTATTTGAAAAAATTATTTGTGCGTGCCTAGAACAGTTTTGTAGTTTTGGAGTGCTTAATTTGCTTGTGTGCAAATTAAATCCACAACTGCAGAAACATATTGTGCACATGAAAAAAGATTTGCCTCAACAGCGACATCCAGCTTTCATGTACAATATTGAATGTACGCCTACAGAACCTTTACCTCACTCACGTCAGATGTAGCGCTACGCGCGAACATCTGATCCTCCGCGATAGACGATTTATTTCAGGAGCCAGAAATCCTTGAATCTAACGGCTTGTCCATCAATTTAATTGACGTACACTTCAGCCAACCACATCGAAACCAACCGACGACGCTGGTTACGTTTGTTGGATTGGTTGAATTCAAAACAGTTAATTCTTCGCTAAGTCACACCCTCTACAGCAGCCAGCAGCCCTGATTGGTCCGGTTAGGAAATATTGGGCTTGAAATCCCTCCCAATGGCATCAACATCAGATCGTTGCACGGAGGCCTTACGAAAGTTACGTAGCGCATGATCTGACGTGAGTGAGGTAAACAGAACCTATCTACACATACAAATCTCAATCACGAATTTTGGCAGAAATTTTACTTCATCACTGAAGAGCCAATCAGCGCTTTAGGTGGGATTTCCAAAGCGTTTCTGAAGAGCCAATCAAAACATCGCATCGTGTACTAACTAGCCAATCAACGCTCTGAAAATACTTTCTGGCCCTGGCTAGATGTGCTTCAGAGAAACAGAGCAGGCTTTGGAGAGTAAGTAAATATATCTTGATGTTTTGGTGGCTCTTCAGTGACGACGTAAAATTTCTGCCAAAATTCGCAAGTCAGTTTTGTATCTGTAGATAGGTTCTGTAGGCGTACATTCAATATTGTACATGAAAGCTGGATGTCGCTGTTGAGGCAAATCTTTTTTCATGTGCACAATATGTTTCTGCAGTTGTGGATTTAATTTGCACACAAGCAAATTAAGCACTCCAAAACTACAAAACTGTTCTAGGCACGCACAAATAATTTTTTCAAATACATACATATTTTGCACATGCACATTTTTTTTCTACAAGTACAAAACTTTGTTGCACACATACAAATTAATTACACAAGTACATTCTACAAGTACAAAGTTTCTTTGCACAGGTACAAATTGTTTAATACAACTGCAAAACTCTATTACACATGTGAACATGCTATGACAGGTACAAAATATTATTTGCAAAGTACGAAATATTTACGGCATTTATTTGATTCCATAGACCTGAGTGACCTTGGGGCAGGGCGAGGGGTTAAAAGATCTGTAATGTAAGATACTGTAATGTAATGAAATGTAATATCCACTTGCCATTACTAGTAGCCTGACGCTTACTTTATCTAGTTGGTTTCCCGTTTTATATACCAGGGGTGCGTTTCCCGTACAACGATGAATGTTAGCATTCTACCATCTTGTGGGTTTGCGCACAGGCCTTGTGGGTTAAGCGCACAGCTTTGACTCACATTCATTAGAGCAGTCGAAGGTTCAATGCCAGGTGATTGTTACAGAATATCTTCTTACTCTGTGTCTAAATTATTATATTTAAAACAATGCAAGACAAATAAACTGAAATTATTATCCATTTGCTTGGGCATATTTTACGCATTAGTGCCTATAACAGTTCGCCTGTCCCCGCTTGTTCCATGCAATATTATCTTTTAATTTGAATGTCTACCAATTGGAAACACCCACATTAACAACGAAACCATCTAATTTCCTAATTGAATAGCCATTACACCTGTTATCACCAATAATCACCACCTGGAAACTTTCTCAAAATCAAAATTCTTCCGAAATAATAAAGGAGAGGACAACAGAAACCACACACGTTCACTGTGGTTTTGAACTCTCAGGAATCACCATTGTACGCCTCAAATGCGCACTGGCTTATCCATTTACGCCACCAGTCATCTTTAAACGCGCTGTATCTCTTGCCTAATTTAAATCATGAAAATACTCAAGGAGACTAATGTGGCCTATAATATTAATAATTAACAGGAAATCACATTGTCAGTATAACCAAGTCTTACTCATCATTGAAGTGTTTTTAATCAACAATTTCGTTGTCTCCAAATTTACCCAACTATGGGATGTTCAACGCCCTCTGTTGACTACAGTGTTGTAGTAAGATACTACCTTGCTACGGTAGGAGAAGAGCTCTCGTAGGTATGGATCAAGTTACGATGTTGTTTACGATATAGCGCAGGAACCATGATTTCGTGAAACAAGGACATAGTAGCTACGTACATCGTAACATGGAGGTTTCACCTCCATAGTATGGACGAGCATTTTGGGGAACACCTCTCTCGTAGTTTCATGGTTCCCACGATGTTGGTAAGCCCCAGTTAGCCCGTAAATAGCTCGTAAATGTTTGGGAGAAGCACCCCAGAGCCGTATATAGAGAGTTCGGACAACTCGAATCATGGATCCATGTTTGCTACCAATGGCTAAAGATTCTACTGGGCTGGCAGATGGGCCGGATACACGGTTGCATCGAAATCGCTAATTTTACAATACTTAGAAAGCTCGACATATCAATCACACGTTGTTTGTAGCTTTACGAGGGTCCCTACACATTATTTTGATCATTGAAAAATTGTTTTGTATAGAAAGAGCTTACGTACAAGATGTTTTTGGTAGTAGGCCTACACGTCCTCCGAGTTGTTCTCTTAGGTCCAGTAACAAGCGGTGTTTTAGCACAACTTTGTGTACTCTAACAAAGTTCACATTGATCACATTCATGTGTAGATGTTGGTAATGGGTAAAGTTTCATGGTGTTTTGGTGGTTCAAAACGGCTATTATGGCATTTATTGTGATCACCCCAAGTTAAAACTAGTATTCAGTGCTTATAACACTGTAAGCAACTACGTCAAGCAAGCTAAGCACACTGGAGCTGGTGCATGTGCACCAAGCTGATGGTCAGATAGTTTCTGGCTCTCTGATCTTTGGCACATGTCTGAGCATAGTATGTAGCTCGATTAATATCAAGAAATCTCTACCAGCTCATTTGCGATTAATGACAACAGAGCCATAAGCGGCTATCGTGGTTGGCATCATGGTAAGATCTCTGAAGTCTGCCAGGGTTTCGTGAAATATAGGTAGGTGCTGGGAAAGTTTGAAAATCCACCTTGAATGTGCTTGAAAAGTGCTTGAATTTCGCATTGAAAAAAGTGTTCAAACCCTGGTAACCGTCTTACTTCCACTTCTCTGTCTTTTGAATGTGTAAGTCAGTCATTTTTTTCTGTGGTTTGAGACATACCGGTAACAGTTCTTAGAAGTCAACATGCACCTGGTCACGTATAATTGTGACAGGTTGAGTTTCATCACGTATAGTTTTGCAGGTCTGTTTCAATTTCATTTCGACATCACAACATACGTAAAAGGGTATGTAATAGTGCTGGCAAAATTAACACCTTAACTCAAGTGATTAATGCAAAAACATTAACTTAGATTTTAAAAAGAAGGAAAAATAACCACTTATTGATATGATTCCATTTCCTAGTAACGTACACTGCTCAGCTCCAATAGTGTGCAGCACGTGCATAAAACACGAGGAAAGCCTCAACATTGTATTTGTGGTTATGCAAGTAGAGCTATTTTTTTCTCTCTGAAACTCCACTGTTGATGAAATGGAAAATGGCAAGTGTCTACTTCAGACTGCGGAGACTTGAGGTTTTCTTTCGTGGCGTGCGACATAACAGTTCACAGAGGTCAACATGCATCTGGTCACGTATAATTTTGACTGGTTGTGTCTTATCACGTACACTTTCTAGGATACAAGCCTATTGATTATCCTGGGACGATGGTGGCACAGATGGCCCAATATGCTCACAGCTCTACTGTTAATTTCAACTTTGAGATTTTGATATCCTAATTTGAGTTTACTTAAGTCAGGCTACTTGTGGCAAAAAGTGTCAACATAAAGTAAGCTTTTCACACAGAGCTGAGTATTTAATCTTTGTATCCATTTGTTAGTCCCTTGCAGTAATCTTATAAATTAGCGCAAAATGACCTGGGAAGTGTAGATTGTATTAGGCAGACAAAAAGGCTATATGGACTGTATGACAAGGCTATATGATTATTTATTTTTATTTTTTTATTTATTTTATTTGACCTTTATTTTCCCAGGAGAGTCCCATTGAGACCTTGAGCCTCTTTTACAAGGAAGCCCGGACATAGACATACAAGTTACAAAAAAAAAAAAAAAAAAAAAAAAAAGCAGAAAGAAAAGCATAAAGAACAAAATTCAACCATACAAAGACAACATGGACAGACTGAAAAACAGACAAACAGAAACAAAAAAGGTAAAACAAATCAAACAGGACAGGACATAGCACACAACGAATAATTGAGAGCCTAGATCAATGAAAACAACTGTCAGATTTGAGCTGAGAGAGTAGTTTTTCAAAATGATTTAAAGAAATAAAAGCAGACAAGCTAAGTTCTTTTTGAAGAAGATTCCAGCACCTGGGAGCTGCAAATTTAAAAGCTGTCTTGCCAAATTCTGTTTGTTTGTGGTGTGTCAAGGGGTAAGGAATTATTTGAACGCAAACTATAGGTTGATTGAATTTGGCAGAGTAAATGGGAGATATATAAAGGCAGTTTGAGCTGAAACCAGTCAGTTCATGGAGTATGCAATGATGAGTGTGTGGTTTGGCATTTGAGATAAGATGTAGTGCTCCATGATAAACTGTGTTTAGTGTGTGCAGAGTGGAAGAGGCAGCATTCATATACAAGATGGCGCCATAATCCAGTACAGGAAGGAAGGTGGCATGTACCAATTTCTTTCTGGCTGAAAGTGTAAAACATGCTTTGTTTCTGAAATAAAATCCTAGCTTGATTTTCAGTTTCTGAACCAACTTTGCTCTGTTGCTTTGTAACTTTCAACTTTGTAACTTTTAAACTTTTAAAACTATGACTATTTTAAACTTTTAAAACTTTCCCCATTGACTTAACATTGAGCTGTTTAGAGTGAGGCTAGAGTGGGTGATGTCATAGTGGGGCCTTAGCCAATCATCTTAGGGATATGCAAATTTTCACCTGGTGATAACCAATCACTGGCGACCTGCTTCAACCCATACAGTCTATGGCAGGGCTATTCAATTGGCGGCCCGCGGGCCACATGCGGCCCAGACACGGCCAGATGCAGCCGACGTGATTCATCACCTTTAAAACTAAAATATCTTCATCAGTCTCCAAAACTTAATATATACCTTATAATTTTGCTGAATATTGATAAATAGATAATATGTCCCCAAACTACGTCAATTTAAGTGGCATTAACACATTAGGAAATATTTTTTTTAAGGTATTTTCCACTGTTCATTCTCTAGGGCGATTCTAAGCAAGTACATGTAATTCCGGTTTTGGCCACCAGAGGATTTTGGCGCTGTTGCGCAGCCTTTTTATTTATTTTTTAAGCCGGTTTGGTCTATTGATGCAGCATTTCCTCTTATGACAACTGTACTTATATTAGAGTCCTTGTTTACGTATTTAAAATTTTTCTTTTAGCCTACCTGTTGGAGTGCAAAATAAGTTCTGTGATAGTACATGGATGAATAATTCACTTTAAAAACAAAGTTATGGTATTAAAATATTCTATTCTGGTAATTTAAAAATGTAAGTTTTGTAAATAAATATTTTGTAGCTATTGTTAACATGCAAAGTTATTGTTTAAACAAAGCAAATATGCATTTTTAATCAATGTGTTGCGATTTGATTATTTGAAAATAGTGACCGCGAAAAGTTTGCGGCCCAGCTCAAGTTCTTGGATTCTAAATGTGGCCCCCTTGGAAAACTAATTGAATAGCCCTGGTCTATGGCTTCAACTGTCATTCTTTAAACAACAGAAACCACACACGTTCACTGTGAATTTTGAACTCTCAGGAATCACCATTGTACGCCTCAAATGCGCACTGGCTTATCCATTTACGCCACCAGTCATCTTTAAACGCGCTGTATCTCTTGCCTAATTTAAATCATGACAATACTCAAGGAGACTAATGTGGCCTATAATATTAATAATTAACAGGAAATCACATTTATAACCAAGTCTTACTCATCATTGAAGTGTTTTTAATCAACAATTTCGTTGTCTCCAAATTTACCCAACTATGGGATGTTCAACGCCCTCTGTTGACTACAGTGTTGTAGTAAGATACTAACTTGTTACGGGAGGAGAAGAGCTCTCGTAGGTACGGATCAAGTTACGATGTTGTTTACGATATAGCGCAGAAACCATGATTTCGTGAAACAAGGACATAGTAGCTACGTACATCGTAACATGGAGGTTTCACCTCCATAGTACGGACGAGCATTTTGGGGAACACCTCTCTCGTAGTTTCATGGTTCCCACGATGTTGGTAAGCCCCAGTTAGCCCGTAAATAGCTCGTAAATGTTTGGGAGAAGCACCCCAGAGCCGTATATAGAGAGTTCGGACAACTCGAATCATGGACCCATGTTTGCTACCAAAGGCTAAAGATTCTACTGGGCTGGCAGATGGGCCGGATATACGGTTGCATCGAAATCGCTAATTTTACAATACTTAGAAAGCTCGACATAACATCACACGTTGTTTGTAGCTTTACGAGGGTCCCTACACATTATCTTGACCATTGAAAAATTGTTTCGTATAGAAAGAGCTTACGTATACAAGATGTTTTTGGTAGCACACATCCTCCGAGTTGTTTTAGTAGGTCCAATAACAAGCGGTGTTTTAGCACAACTTTGTGTACTCTAACAAAGTTCACATTGATCACATTCATGTGTAGACGTTGGTAATGGGTAAAGTTTCATGGTGTTTTGGTGGTTCAAAACGGCTATTATGGCATTTATTGTGATCACCCCAAGTTAAAACTAGTATTCAGTGCTTATAACACTGTAAGCAACTACGTCAAGCAAGCTAAGCACACTGGAGCTGGTGCATGTGCACCAAGCTGATGGTCAGATAGTTACTGGCCCTCTGATCTTTGGCACATGTCTGAGCATAGTATGTAGCTCGATTAATATCAAGAAATCTCTACCAGCTCATTTGCGATTAATGACAACAGAGCCATAAGCGGCTATCGTGGTTGGCATCATGGTAAGATCTCTGAAGTCTGCCAGGGTTTCGTGAAATATAGGTAGGTGCTGGGAAAGTTTGAAAATCCACCTTGAATGTGCTTGAAAAGTGCTTGAATTTCGCATTGAAAAAAGTGTTCAAACCCTGGTAACCGTCTTACTTCCACTTCTCTGTCTTTTGAATGTATAAGTCAGTCATTTTTTTCTGTGGTTTGAGACATACCGGTAACAGTTCTCAGAAGTCAACATGCACCTGGTCACGTATAATTGTGACAGGTTGAGTTTCATCACGTATAGTTTTGCAGGTCTGTTTCAATTTCATTTCGACATCACAACATACGTAAAAGGGTATGTAATAGTGCTGGCAAAATTAACACCTTAACTCAAGTGATTAATGCAAAAACATTAACTTAGATTTTAAAAAGAAGGAAAAATAACCACTTATTGATATGATTCCATTTCCTAGTAACGTACACTGCTCAGCTCCAATAGTGTGCAGCACGTGCATAAAACACGAGGAAAGCCTCAACATTGTATTTGTGGTTATGCAAGTAGAGCTATTTTTTCTCTCTGAAACTCCACTGTTGATGAAATGGAAAATGGCAAGTGTCTACTTCAGACTGCGGAGACTTGAGGTTTTCTTTCGTGGCGTGCGACATAACAGTTCACAGAGGTCAACATGCATCTGGTCACGTATAATTTTGACTGGTTGTGTCTTATCACGTACACTTTCTAGGATACAGGCCTATTGATTATCCTGGGACGATGGTGGCACAGATGGCCCAATATGCTCACAGCACTACTGTTAATTTCAACTTTGAGATTTTGATATCCTAATTTGAGTTTACTTAAGTCAGGCTACTTGTGGCAAAAAGTGTCAACATAAAGTAAGCTTTTCACACAGAGCTGAGTATTTAATCTTTGTATCCATTTGTTAGTCCCTTGCAGTAATCTTATAAATTAGCGCAAAATGACCTGGGAAGTGTAGATTGTATTAGGCAGACAAAAAGGCTATATGGACTGTATGACAAGGCTATATGATTATTTATTTTTATTTTTATTTTATTTGACCTTTATTTTCCCAGGTGAGTCCCATTGAGACCTTGAGCCTCTTTTACAAGGGAGCCCGGACATAGACATACAAGTTACAAAAAAAAAAAAAAAAAAAAAGCAGAAAGAAAAGCATAAAGAACAAAATTCAACCATACAAAGACAACATGGACAGACTGAAAAACAGACAAACAGAAACAAAAAAGGTAAAACAAATCAAACAGGACAGGACATAGCACACAACGGATAATTGAGAGCCTAGATCAATGAAAACAACTGTCAGATTTGAGCTGAGAGAGTAGTTTTTCAAAATGATTTAAAGAAATAAAAGCAGACAAGCTAAGTTCTTTTTTGAAGAAGATTCCAGCACCTGGGAGCTGCAAATTTAAAAGCTGTCTTGCCAAATTCTGTTTGTTTGTGGTGTGTCAAGGGGTAAGGAATTATTTGAACGCAAACTATAGGTTGATTGAATTTGGCAGAGTAAATGGGAGATATATAAAGGCAGTTTGAGCTGAAACCAGTCAGTTCATGGAGTATGCAATGATGAGTGTGTGGTTTGGCATTTGAGATAAGATGTAGTGCTCCATGATAAACTGTGTTTAGTGTGTGCAGCGTGGAAGAGGCAGCATTCATATACAAGATGGCGCCATAATCCAGTACAGGAAGGAAGGTGGCATGTACCAATTTCTTTCTGGCTGAAAGTGTAAAACATGCTTTGTTTCTGAAATAAAATCCTAGCTTGATTTTCAGTTTCTGAACCAACTTTGCTCTGTTGCTTTGTAACTTTCAACTTTGTAACTTTTAAACTTTTAAAACTATGACTATTTTAAACTTTTAAAACTTTCCCCATTGACTTAACATTGAGCTGTTTAGAGTGAGGCTAGAGTGGGTGATGTCATAGTGGGGCCTTAGCCAATCATCTTAGGGATATGCAAATTTTCACCTGGTGATAACCAATCACTGGCGACCTGCTTCAACCCATACAGTCTATGGCAGGGCTATTCAATTGGCGGCCCGCGGGCTACATGCGGCCCAGACACGGCCCAGATGCAGCCGATGTGATTCATCACCTTTAAAACTAAAATATCTTCATCAGTCTCCAAAACTTAATATATACCTTATAATTTTGCTGAATATTGATAAATAGATAATATGTCCCCAAACTACGTCAATTTAAGTGGCATTAACACATTAGGAAATATTTTTTTTAAGGTATTTTCCACTGTTCATTCTCTATGGCGATTCTAAGCAAGTACATGTAATTCCGGTTTGGGCCACCAGTGGATTTTGGCGCTGTTGCGCAGCCTTTTTATTTATTTTTTAAGCCGGTTTGGTCTATTGATGCAGCATTTCCTCTTATGACAACTGTACTTATATTAGAGTCCTTGTTTACGTATTTAAAATTTTTCTTTTAGCCTACCTGTTGGAGTGCAAAATAAGTTCTGTGATAGTACATGGATGAATAATTCACTTTAAAAACAAAGTTATGGTATTAAAATATTCTATTCTGGTAATTTAAAAATGTAAGTTTTGTAAATAAATATTTTGTAGCTATTGTTAACATGCAAAGTTATTGTTTAAACAAAGCAAATATGCATTTTTAATCAATGTGTTGCGATTTGATTACTTGAAAATAGTGACCGCGAAAAGTTTGCGGCCCAGCTCAAGTTCTTGGATTCTAAATGTGGCCCCCTTGGAAAACTAATTGAATAGCCCTGGCCTAGATCAATGAAAACAACTGTCAGATTTGAGCTGAGAGAGTAGTTTTTCAAAATGATTTAAAGAAATAAAAGCAGACAAGCTAAGTTCTTTTTGAAGAAGATTCCAGCACCTGGGAGCTGCAAATTTAAAAGCTGTCTTGCCAAATTCTGTTTGTTTGTGGTGTGTCAAGGGGTAAGGAATTATTTGAACGCAAACTATAGGTTGATTGAATTTGGCAGAGTAAATGGGAGATATATAAAGGCAGTTTGAGCTGAAACCAGTCAGTTCATGGAGTATGCAATGATGAGTGTGTGGTTTGGCATTTGAGATAAGATGTAGTGCTCCATGATAAACTGTGTTTAGTGTGTGCAGAGTGGAAGAGGCAGCATTCATATACAAGATGGCGCCATAATCCAGTACAGGAAGGAAGGTGGCATGTACCAATTTCTTTCTGGCTGAAAGTGTAAAACATGCTTTGTTTCTGAAATAAAATCCTAGCTTGATTTTCAGTTTCTGAACCAACTTTGCTCTGTTGCTTTGTAACTTTCAACTTTGTAACTTTTAAACTTTTGAAACTATGACTATTTTAAACTTTTAAAACTTTCCCCATTGACTTAACATTGAGCTGTTTAGAGTGAGGCTAGAGTGGGTGATGTCATAGAGGGGCCTTAGCCAATCATCTTAGGGATATGCAAATTTTCACCTGGTGATAACCAATCACTGGCGACCTGCTTCAACCCATACAGTCTATGGCAGGGCTATTCAATTGGCGGCCCGCGGGCCACATGCGGCCCAGACACGGCCCAGATGCAGCCGACGTGATTCATCACCTTTAAAACTAAAATATCTTCATCAGTCTCCAAAACTTAATATATACCTTATAATTTGCTGAATATTGATAAATAGATAATATGTCCCCAAACTACGTCAATTTAAGTGGCATTAACACATTAGGAAATATTTTTTTAAGGTATTTTCCACTGTTCATTCTCTAGGGCGATTCTAAGCAAGTACATGTAATTCCGGTTTGGGCCACCAGTGGATTTTGGCGCTGTTGCGCAGCCTTTTTATTTATTTTTTAAGCCGGTTTGGTCTATTGATGCAGCATTTCCTCTTATGACAACTGTACTTATATTAGAGTCCTTGTTTACGTTTATTTAAAATTTTTCTTTTAGCCTACCTGTTGGAGTGCAAAATAAGTTCTGTGATAGTACATTAGGATGAATAATTCACTTTAAAAACAAAGTTATGGTATTAAAATATTCTATTCTGGTAATTTAAAAATGTAAATTTTGTAAATAAATATTTTGTAGCTATTGTTAACATGCAAAGTTATTGTTTAAACAAAGCAAATATGCATTTTTAATCAATGTGTTGCGATTTGATTACTTGAAAATAGTGACCGCGAAAAGTTTGCGGCCCAGCTCAAGTTCTTGGATTCTAAATGTGGCCCCCTTGGAAAACTAATTGAATAGCCCTGGTCTATGGCTTCAACTGTCATTTTTTAACTCATTGACTGCCAGCCGTTTTCAGAATAGAGCGTTCCATACTGCCAGAGGTTTTGGGGGATTTTGACTGTTTTTAAAGAGCCACAGAATATTATGTGTTACGACTACATAAACAATGAAACTACCACAAGAAAGAGCAGACTCTCTTCCTTCACCAGAAAAAAAAAGTTCGTTTCTACCCCTTTCCATTGCTTAGAAATCAGCAGGCGAACATAAGCTACTTTTTCCAAACATTCCCGTTTTTTTATCAAAAAAGGGAGAAAATTAGCGTTTTGTTTGACAACGTTAGTGTCTTGGATGCGCGTTTTTTCGGTCTATTAGCACGTCAAACATCGGGAAAATGTCTTCCTTTGATAAGACCACAAAAACAACAGTAACAGGGGGCTTTTGGTAATAAAATAGGCATTGTTGTAACAAGGTAAATATATGCTATTACAGGCTGTGACAGCGATAACTGAGTGATCAACATCCGGCTCGCAAATTCTTACCTGACCCGGAACTGTGAGCTAGCTGGGCACTGAAACAAGTCACAACTGCTATTTCCGTTTGCCCTTGGCTATACCTATGAATCTCTGCTGATCTCACATCCAAAGTGACACACTGCCACCCTCAGGATCAATTTGGAACAACAATTTTTGACGGAGAATTCTGATATTTACAGACAAGGTTCCCTAGGTCTTTCTGCAGCCCGCCCCATTAAAAAACACAGTTGACGTCTAAAGACGTCATTGGCAGTGAACGGTAGTATTTCAGTTGACGTCGAAAGACGTCATTGGCAGTCAATGAGTTAAACAACAGAAACCACACACGTTCACTGTGGTTTTGAACTCTCAGGAATCACCATTGTACGCCTCAAATGCGCACTGGCTTATCCATTTACGCCACCAGTCATCTTTAAACGCGCTGTATCTCTTGCCTAATTTAAATCATGAAAATACTCAAGGAGACTAATGTGGCCTATAATATTAATAATTAACAGGAAATCACATTGTCAGTATAACCAAGTCTTACTCATCATTGAAGTGTTTTTAATCAACAATTTCGTTGTCTCCAAATTTACCCAACTATGGGATGTTCAACGCCCTCTGTTGACTACAGTGTTGTAGTAAGATACTAACTTGTTACGGGAGGAGAAGAGCTCTCGTAGGTACGGATCAAGTTACGATGTTGTTTACGATATAGCGCAGGAACCATGATTTCGTGAAACAAGGACATAGTAGCTACGTACATCGTAACATGGAGGTTTCACCTCCATAGTACGGACGAGCATTTTGGGGAACACCTCTCTCGTAGTTTCATGGTTCCCACGATGTTGGTAAGCCCCAGTTAGCCCGTAAATAGCTCGTAAATGTTTGGGAGAAGCACCCCAGAGCCGTATATAGAGAGTTCGGACAACTCGAATCATGGACCCATGTTTGCTACCAAAGGCTAAAGATTCTACTGGGCTGGCAGATGGGCCGGATATACGGTTGCATCGAAATCGCTAATTTTACAATACTTAGAAAGCTCGACATAACATCACACGTTGTTTGTAGCTTTACGAGGGTCCCTACACATTATCTTGACCATTGAAAAATTGTTTCGTATAGAAAGAGCTTACGTATACGAGCCGTTTTTGGTAGCACACATCCTCCGAGTTGTTTTAGTAGGTCCAATAACAAGCGGTGTTTTAGCACAACTTTGTGTACTCTAACAAAGTTCACATTGATCACATTCATGTGTAGACGTTGGTAATGGGTAAAGTTTCATGGTGTTTTGGTGGTTTTAAAACGGCTATTATGGCATTTATTGTGATCACCCCAAGTTAAAACTAGTATTCAGTGCTTATAACACTGTAAGCAACTACGTCAAGCAAGCTAAGCACACTGGAGCTGGTGCATGTGCACCAAGCTGATGGTCAGATAGTTACTGGCCCTCTGATCTTTGGCACATGTCTGAGCATAGTATGTAGCTCGATTAATATCAAGAAATCTCTACCAGCTCATTTGCGATTAATGACAACAGAGCCATAAGCGGCTATCGTGGTTGGCATCATGGTAAGATCTCTGAAGTCTGCCAGGGTTTCGTGAAATATAGGTAGGTGCTGGGAAAGTTTGAAAATCCACCTTGAATGTGCTTGAAAAGTGCTTGAATTTCGCATTGAAAAAAGTGTTCAAACCCTGGTAACCGTCTTACTTCCACTTCTCTGTCTTTTGAATGTATAAGTCAGTCATTTTTTTCTGTGGTTTGAGACATACCGGTAACAGTTCTCAGAAGTCAACATGCACCTGGTCACGTATAATTGTGACAGGTTGAGTTTCATCACGTATAGTTTTGCAGGTCTGTTTCAATTTCATTTCGACATCACAACATACGTAAAAGGGTATGTAATAGTGCTGGCAAAATTAACACCTTAACTCAAGTGATTAATGCAAAAACATTAACTTAGATTTTAAAAAGAAGGAAAAATAACCACTTATTGATATGATTCCATTTCCTAGTAACGTACACTGCTCAGCTCCAATAGTGTGCAGCACGTGCATAAAACACGAGGAAAGCCTCAACATTGTATTTGTGGTTATGCAAGTAGAGCTATTTTTTTCTCTCTGAAACTCCACTGTTGATGAAATGGAAAATGGCAAGTGTCTACTTCAGACTGCGGAGACTTGAGGTTTTCTTTCGTGGCGTGCGACATAACAGTTCACAGAGGTCAACATGCATCTGGTCACGTATAATTTTGACTGGTTGTGTCTTATCACGTACACTTTCTAGGATACAGGCCTATTGATTATCCTGGGACGATGGTGGCACAGATGGCCCAATATGCTCACAGCACTACTGTTAATTTCAACTTTGAGATTTTGATATCCTAATTTGAGTTTACTTAAGTCAGGCTACTTGTGGCAAAAAGTGTCAACATAAAGTAAGCTTTTCACACAGAGCTGAGTATTTAATCTTTGTATCCATTTGTTAGTCCCTTGCAGTAATCTTATAAATTAGCGCAAAATGACCTGGGAAGTGTAGATTGTATTAGGCAGACAAAAAGGCTATATGGACTGTATGACAAGGCTATATGATTATTTATTTTTATTTTTATTTTATTTGACCTTTATTTTCCCAGGTGAGTCCCATTGAGACCTTGAGCCTCTTTTACAAGGGAGCCCGGACATAGACATACAAGTTACAAAAAAAAAAAAAAAGCAGAAAGAAAAGCATAAAGAACAAAATTCAACCATACAAAGACAACATGGACAGACTGAAAAACAGACAAACAGAAACAAAAAAGGTAAAACAAATCAAACAGGACAGGACATAGCACACAACGGATAATTGAGAGCCTAGATCAATGAAAACAACTGTCAGATTTGAGCTGAGAGAGTAGTTTTTCAAAATGATTTAAAGAAATAAAAGCAGACAAGCTAAGTTCTTTTTGAAGAAGATTCCAGCACCTGGGAGCTGCAAATTTAAAAGCTGTCTTGCCAAATTCTGTTTGTTTGTGGTGTGTCAAGGGGTAAGGAATTATTTGAACGCAAACTATAGGTTGATTGAATTTGGCAGAGTAAATGGGAGATATATAAAGGCAGTTTGAGCTGAAACCAGTCAGTTCATGGAGTATGCAATGATGAGTGTGTGGTTTGGCATTTGAGATAAGATGTAGTGCTCCATGATAAACTGTGTTTAGTGTGTGCAGAGTGGAAGAGGCAGCATTCATATACAAGATGGCGCCATAATCCAGTACAGGAAGGAAGGTGGCATGTACCAATTTCTTTCTGGCTGAAAGTGTAAAACATGCTTTGTTTCTGAAATAAAATCCTAGCTTGATTTTCAGTTTCTGAACCAACTTTGCTCTGTTGCTTTGTAACTTTCAACTTTGTAACTTTTAAACTTTTAAAACTATGACTATTTTAAACTTTTAAAACTTTCCCCATTGACTTAACATTGAGCTGTTTAGAGTGAGGCTAGAGTGGGTGATGTCATAGTGGGGCCTTAGCCAATCATCTTAGGGATATGCAAATTTTCACCTGGTGATAACCAATCACTGGCGACCTGCTTCAACCCATACAGTCTATGGCAGGGCTATTCAATTGGCGGCCCGCGGGCCACATCCGGCCCGCACGCGGCCCAGATGCGGCCCGGACACGGCCCAGATGCGGCCGACGTGATTCATCACCTTTAAAACTAAAATATCTTCATCAGTCTCCAAAACTTAATATATACCTTATAATTTGCTGAATATTGATAAATAGATAATATGTCCCCAAACTACGTCAATTTAAGTGGCATTAACACATTAGGAAATATTTTTTTAAGGTATTTTCCACTGTTCATTCTCTATGGCGATTCTAAGCAAGTACATGTAATTCCGGTTTTGGCCACCAGAGGATTTTGGCGCTGTTGCGCAGCCTTTTTATTTATTTTTTAAGCCGGTTTGGTCTATTGATGCAGCATTTCCTCTTATGACAACTGTACTTATATTAGAGTCCTTGTTTACGTATTTAAAATTTTTCTTTTAGCCTACCTGTTGGAGTGTGGTAGTACATGGATGAATAATTCACTTTAAAAACAAAGTTATGGTATTAAAATACTCTATTCTGGTCATTTAAAAATGTAAATTTTGTAAATAAATATTTTGTAGCTATTGTTAACATGCAAAGTTATTGTTTAAACAAAGCAAATATGCATTTTTAATCAATGTGTTGCGATTTGATTACTTGAAAATAGTGACCGCGAAAAGTTTGCGGCCCAGCTCAAGTTCTTGGATTCTAAATGTGGCCCCCTTGGAAAACTAATTGAATAGCCCTGGTCTATGGCTTCAACTGTCATTTTTAAAACTATATGGCATTTAAACTGCTCAACTATTCAACTGTCAATCAATTCAACTGTGAACTGTCATCAACTGTAACTCCTGTCAGCATGGTTAGCATGCTAGTTAGCATTTTTGTTTTTTGATGCTATTCAACTCAGCTATGTCTTCTGATTATCATGCTAGCATTATTAGCATTCTAGCTAACATGGTTAGCATGCTAATCAGCATTTTTGTTTTTTGATGCTATTCAACTAAGCTAAGTCTTGTTATCATGCTAGTCAACTTAACTGTCATGTGGTTCAAACTTCTCATCTAATTAACTGTTCAACCATTTCAACTGTCAGTTATCCAATTATGCCTCCAGTCATCTAAAAAATCCACTAAAAACAGCAACTGCATTTTCAATGCACTCGTAATTTCTCTGAAATTGCATTCTCTAGTTATTCTTTAACGCAACTAATTCAGCTCTAACCGCTCAATGTAGAAACTTCATTTAAACTGCGTTGCGAAGGTCTTACCATTTACTTGTGTCCTTTGTAACTTTCAACTTTGTAACTTTTATACTATTAAAACTATGACTATTTTAAACTTTTAAAACTTTCCCCATTGACTTAACATTGAGCTGTTTAGAATGAGGCTAGAGTGAGTGACATCATAATGGGGCCTTAACCAATCATCTTAGGGATATGCAAATTTTCACCTGCTTCAACCCATACAGTCTATGGCTTCAACTGTCATTTTTTAAATTTTAGGGCATTTAACTCTTTGACTGCCAGCCGTTTTCAGAATAGAGAGCTCCATACTGCCAGAGGTTTTGGAGAATTTTGACTGTTTTTTAAAGAGCCACCGAATATTTTGTGTTATGACTACATAAACAATGAAACTACCACAAGAAAGAGCAGACTCTCTTCTTTCACCAGAAAAAAAGTTAGTTTCTACCCCTTTCCATTGCTTAGAAATCAGCAGGCGAACATAAGCTACTTTCTCCAAAACTCCCGTTTTTGACCAAAGAAGGGAGAAAAGTAGCGTTTTGTTTGACAACGATAGTGTCTTGGATGCGTGCATTTTTCGGTCTATTAGCACGTCAAACATCAGGAACATGTCTTCCTTTGATAAGACCACAAAAACAACAGGAACAGGGGCTTTTGGTAATAAAATAGACATTGTTGTAACAAGGTAAATATATGCTATTACAGGCTGTGACAGCGAGAACCCAGTAATCAACATCCAGCTCACAAATTCTTACCTGACCCAGAACTGTGAGCTAGCTGGGCAGTGAAACAAGTCACAACTGCTATTTCCGTTTGCCCAAGGTTGATCTCCTCCACCTCCCACGATCGGAACACTACTCGAACTACTATGGCAGTGACACATACTCTGATCGAGTGTGAACTGCCTAAACTTCTCCGATTTACGTCTGCACTTTGCTAGCGGCATATTCAGCCATGTCATTAGCTTTCTCTACTTCTCCCTTGGCTATACCCATGAATCTATGCTCATCTCACATCCAAAGTGACACACTGCCACCCTCAGGATCAATTTGGAATAACAATTTTCGACGGAGAATTCTGATATTCACAGACAAGGTTCCCTAGGTCTTTCTGCAGCCTGCCCCATTAAAAAACGCAGTTGACGTCTAAAGACGTCATTGGCAGTCAATGAGTTAAACTACTCAACTATTCAAATAATCAACCAATCCAACTGTGAACTGTCATCAACTATGACTCCTGTCAACTGTTTCCTCTGACCACAACTATTTAAAAATAAAAGTCCTCAGTGGTGGGATGGCTAGTTAGCATTCTAGTTAAGCATAGTTAGCATGTTAATTAAGCATTTTTACTTTTTGATGCTATTCAACTCAGCTAAGTCTTGTGATCATAATGCTATCATTATTAGTATGTTAGCTAGCTTAGTTAATATGCTAATTTGCATTTTTGTTTTTTGATGTTATTTAACTCAGCGAAGTCTTGTGGTCAACATGTTAGCATTATTAACATGCTAGCTAGCATGGTTAGCAAGCTAATTAGCATTTTGTTTTTTGATGCTTTTCAACTCAGCTATGTCTTCTGATTATCATGCTAGCATTATTAGCATTCTAGCTAACATGGTTAGCATGCTAATCAGCATTTTTGTTTTTTGATGCAATTCAACTAAGCTAAGTATTGTTATCATGCTAGTGAACTTAGCTCTCATGTGGTTCAAACTTCTCAACTATTCCAACTGTCAGTTATTATGCCACTTTTCCAAGTCCACTTAAAACTTTTTCAATGCACTCGTAATTTCTCTGTAATTACATTCTCTAGTTATTATTAGAGTTCATGAAAATGCACTCTATTGTTTTCCTAAGTCTTCTTATTATTGCAGTGTATGCAAACTAAGCGATGCACTGTCTTGTTATCCGTTGGCTTCTTCTATCTATTCTCGCATTTTCTATATAACTGTTTCACCTAGAAAGACCAGAAGTCCCAGAATATATTGTATTTTAAAAAGATCCCTGACTAGTTCGGCATGTTAGCGGTATAAGACTAGCATTGGCCCATATGTAATTGATGTTAGTCAAAAACATTAAAAATATGTAGCCTATGTTCCACTGCAGTTTAAGCCTCAATGACTTCTGGGTAAAACGTGACATCAAATGCTTGCACTGCTCTCAATCTAAGCTGGAGAGCTACACATGGATAATAAACAGTAAATATTGTTCCTCTTTCGTTTCCTCAACTCTCCAATCATCTTCTAACTCCATGTAGCCTACTGTCTTCCGTGTTGTGGCCCTAATTCATGGTGGCATGTGTGGGTGTAAATGGCAAACTTTCAATTAAATTTCTATTTCTATTTCATCCTAGACACTCCAGACAAGGGGCTAGACATGATAAAGAAAAATGATAAACTTTCCGTTGACCTACTCCAATGTTTGAAGTCTGTAATCAATTGGGGATCATTTTTATTTATCAAGTTTGTAAAGGTCTCAAATATTTGAATAAAGAAAAGCCACAAAACAGTTTACCAATAGCCTGATCTGCTAAATGCAATTAACCACAAGTTCTGCTACAGACACTTTCAGTCTCCATCTGACTCATCTGAGTTCCTAGAAACAAGGAAGAGAGAGACCGCCTACAAGATATACTGCATGCTCCTGCAAAAAGTCTTGTATGTCTTAAGTATAAATAGACAAGAATGACTCATTTTAAGGTAGACTTCAGAAGGTTTTGGTTGTAATACCTTTTGAATTACTGTATTGTTTGTTGAGTGTCTTTTTACATTTAGCTTTTTCGATTTGCTATCTTGACTTAATTATTTGGGTTTAATAAAAGTATTCACGTTTATTGGAGTCAAAAAGGAGAATATCTTGCTTGTCAAAATTGGTGAGTCTTTCCTGTTTTGAAGTAAAGATGTTTTTCTGTATTTCTCTGCATAAAAGAAAAACTACACTGCCTGGGAATTTAGTGTTAATTACTCCAACGTTACTTTTTATCGAAAATGAAGAGTAAGCCTCATCAGGTGATGTGGTAGTACACTGATGACCTCTACAAAGAGTTGAGTGGTCTGACGGCTTCTGAAGGTGTTAAGTTAGGTTTTATAAAATCAGAACACAAGACATTAATAACAGAAGCAGGAGTTCAAAAATAAGTTTCAGCTCAGTTTTCATCTGATTATTTGGCTAAACCCATTCAAAACACCATCTGAGCCAATTCTGGTTTATAATTTGAATCCAATTGAAAGAGGTGGGTACACATTATCTTATCTTATCTTATTGTATGCTACACAGCATATTGTCACTGGAATTGTTCCTTAATTTGATATCTTCCTTTTGTGGTTGGGATATGTAGCCTATGTGTGTTGATTTTGATTGTTTGTGTCCCTGTGGTGTGTTAATGCTACTGGACACGTACATTTTCTTTGGAACAAATTGAAATAGGCTTCTTTTTCATTTCTTAGACTAAACTTAAGATGCACTTAGGAAAAAGGATCCCATTAACACAGTTTATATGAAGATTTGTATTCACCAATATAGGTTGACGCTTTACAGACAGTACGGGGAACACCAATGAGTAACATGGGCAAGGAAAAACTCCCTTCGCTTACTAGTGGTTCATTTTTAGGAAGAAACCTTGGGCAGATCCACGCCTCATCGGCTCAACCCACCTGTCTGATACATAGATTGAGCATGGTTTGCATAGAGTAGCAGCATGAATACAGAATGTTGTCTTAAAGGAATATTCCACTCCTTTATGAAAAGTGGTTATTCTCCTCCTTACTCTGAGTTACATGTGTGGGTAAAAGCATTTTGGTCTCAGTGCATGCGTTTTCCTAGTATAGCATCACCAATTTCCCCCATGTTTTAGCTTTAGCTTAGCATAGGCACTGGAATGCAAAGTTGCCAGATAGCAACTCTTTGGCAACTTTACTTTCCAGTGCCTATGCTAAGCTAAAGGTAGAAATGGGGTTGCCAGACTAGGACAACGCATGCACTGAGACTAAAATGCTCTTACCCACATATGTAACTCCAGGTAAGGGTGTGAATAACCAATTTTCATAAAGAGGTGGACTATTCCTTTAAGAGTTACTAGATCAGAGCTATTCAATTCGTTTTCCAAGTGGGCCACATTTAGAATCCAAGAACTTGAGCTGGGCCGCAAACCTTCCACGGTCACTTTTTTCAAATGATCAAATCGCGACACATTGAAAATGCATATTTGCTTTGTTTTTAACAATAACTTTGCATGTTAACAATAGCTACAAAATAACAAGAGTGCTAAATAATTACTATAACACAGTGGTCCCCAAACTTTTTCTGAACAGGGCTGGATCGCGATCTACTTTGTAAATTAGGCCTACAGTAGATGTGCCTAGGCTACTTTTATACAACAGGTCTATTTGAGCCTATTCAATGTAAACTACCGTTATTTAGGCCTATGTTGATTTACTTTTGTGAAAATATTAATAGAAAATGTCTTAAATGGAAATGGCTAAAAACACAAAATATTAATATTACATTATGAATAATATATGCGTCATATATGAAAGCCTAAGCATTATGTAAAAATCTGATTTTATTCCAACATTTTTAAATTAACAGAAAAGAATATTTTAATGCAATAACTTGGTTTTTGAAGTGAATTATTCATCTCTAAATGTCCTTTTACAGAACTTAATTTGCATTCCAACAGGTAGGCTAAAAGAGAAATGTAAAATAACACATAAACACGCAAGGAATGTAATGTAAGCACAGTCGTCATAAGAGGAAATGCTGCATTTTAAAAAGGCCAGAGCCATATATAGAGAGAGTTCGGACAACTCGCAATATTTTTTCTCGACTCGGTTCTGCTCTCTGATTGGCCCAGAGGATGTCAAGTGTTTTATGGGCACCATGTTGTAACTCTTCCTAACGTCTCGGTCTCATACACTAAACGTGGAGCTCCGGACTTGATCGCGTTTATTTGGCAGAATAAAGGTCACACACGCCAAGACATGCAGTTGTGTACCTTGATCTGTCCTTCATGAATACACGACACCCGTTGTCGTAGCAATGTTTACAGCTGCCATATGAATAGTAACGTCAACAGTTGCAGCTGAAAAGTTTTACAGAATGCATGCCTCATCTTTGCGCAAATTATTTTTTAACCGTTTCGTCTGTAGAGAAATATTCAGGGTTAATACCTCAGTCCCTTTAAAGCATGTTGTGAACTGGACAGAGGCGTGTGTTAGTGGTAAATATTACGAGAAACTACAATTAATCTGACTCCATAAAATTAACAGGTTGACCTCGAATATTGCCAAGAAGTTTACCAACTAGAGAAGCAAGGCTGGCATGGTACATTAGAGAAAGGTATGCTGAATACTGGTGGCAAACTGAATGGTTTATTTAGCAATAACCCATAACCTTAAATGTATCAGTAGCAGTTACACTGAAGTTACAATCAGATAGAAACATAGAAGCGGGTTCTTCAGCTTGGCTTATAGATACTGTCGACCAAGTTTCATGAGGATTGGACAAAATTTGTGGTCTGCGTAACGTTAGTTTCACTTTCGACAAAAAAAAGGCTTTTGGTAATACGTGGTATTGGTCAGAAGTTATAATCATAAATGCACTCTAATATTAGCATAAATAACCTTTTTGCCTGTAGTAGCGCCCCCAGTGGTGTAACTGCACCAAATTTGGTGAGCCCCTTTGAGAGTGGACCTGACGACAGCTGACCAAGTTTGGTGAAATTTCATCAAAGCATTGCCAAGATATGAGGTCACTTCCTGTTTGGTGACTTTCGCCGTGGAATTCAATAGGCTGTGGAGGCCTGAAAGCTTTTGAAACTTTATTGGCTGTAAATGGGACTTCCCATAGTACGATCTGACAGTGGAATTTTGGTCATACCCCAAACCCCTCATGAGCTATTAGCCAAAACACGTTTTTGTTCATTATAGTTCTCCCTAGAGGCCAAACGGCGCCAAATTTGTTTTGGCCCCATTAGAGGATGTCAGTTGTCATGACACCAAGTTTTGCTTTTTTCGACTTGGTCTGAAGATACTATGTACCAAGTTTCATGAAGATTGGACAAAATTTGTGGCCTGTGTAACTTTAGTTTCACTTTCGACAAAATTCAAAATGGCGGAAAATTACGTTATAGGGTGCGCTGGAATCAGCTTGATCCAAGGATTCCAATGATGCCAGGCTTGTCAAAATCGGTTGCACGGGTCAGAAGTTACAAAAATGAATGCAGTTCCAACTCCAGAGTTTGAGCTGGGAGCATGAAATTTGCTGAGGTTGATGTGGAGACTGTCCTTAGTCAGTGTGCCAAATTACAGCATTTTCCCGCAATCCGTTCTATGGGCTGCCATAGACTTCCATTGACGGAAGATTAATAATAATAATAAGAAGAAGAAGAAGAAGAAGAAGAAGAAGAAAAGGTAGATAGCTTCGCTGCTTGGCCCCCAATAATAATAATAAGAAAACATAGAATCACTACAGGTGTCCAGCAGCTTCGCCAACAATTAAACAAAGAGAGAGAGAGAGAGAGAGAGAGAGAGGGCAGGAACAGGAGCAGGCCAGAGAGCGACCTCCTGCAAAGGTGTGAGCCAAAAGTTAAGAGTGGCCAAGGCAGCCTGGCACAATGGGAAGCCTCTCTCTTTATCTTCCCAAGGCCTGTTGACACAAGGCGAATGACCTGTGATTGGTCAGCCCAGCTGATGTGAACTCACACTGAGTATGCACACAGCAAAATAATCGTAGCAATGCACAAATACCATACATGACACTGTCATAAAACCATGATCACACTGTTGCCCATATTATGAGAATTCATTCAAGTCCAAACATGACAATATTACATTCAGACAGTACATAGATAGGTAACCATAGGTAGGATAACCAGTCAGAACACAGTCTTTGTTAAAGCAATATACCCGAGTAAGTTTAAGCATAGTCCTGCTGCACGAGCCTTCTAAAAGCAATATATTTCGCATGAAATTAAAGATTTTCGAACAGCACAGACCTAACGCGAACGCTGAAACACGTTACATTGAGTCAATGTAACCTCAGATCTTACTTTCGGTTTCCAACAGTCAGATCCTATTGATTCAGTGTAAAGTGCCTGTTCGCTTCTGCGTTCGCGTTCGGTCTGTGCTGTACCAAATTATTTTGTTCCACTCGCTAACTAGCGCATTTAGCAAGCTCTTTCAACAGGGCTATGCTTGAATTCACTCCAGTACATTCCTTTAAGTTCCATCTGCGATGATATCACTCCATCTCATTCACTTTTTCATCAAGCATTGTAAGTTTACCTTCGTGTTTCTCATTAACTGCCTTCACTAGTATCACATCAGCTTTAACTGACTGAACCTCTTTTGCTAGGAATTCCGTCGAATCTTTCAGCGACTCAATCGAATCTGCATTTTTCTTGATCAGAGACGCTAGAGAGTCCACATTTTCTTTTCGATTTTTCTGCTACCAACCTCACTATGTAGTCTTGCAGCTCAGATAATGTAGGTTCCATCTTTTCCTTTTTCGTAGCAGGAGTGGAAGGAGTAGAGTCGGGGAGTAGTACTAATTCAGCTTGAGCCATCTGGATCTTGCATCAGAAACGTATAAGCAAGATTTTTTTGTGCCTTGCCTTGCTCTCTTGACCGCATGTCAACCATGTTAACTAGCAATAGCTATAGTTAGCTAGTGAACAAAAAAAAAAACCTCGTATTGAAGATACAAATTGTAGATTCAATCAAAAGCTGCTCATAGGCTATAGTCCAAAATATATTAACAGGAACAGATCCGTAAATTCGGTAAGTTCAGAATAAAAGTTCAAAATTAAGGTGAAGTATTCATCAATAACTGACTAAGCGTGCATTACTTCGACTGCCTCAATTGCCATCTTTCGCGCCAAATTTAGACAAATGTCTGAAAACGGAGTTCTCCGACATCTCCACCTTGCCTGGAGTTCTTGAAATTCTCCGTCTTAACCTCCGGCTAAGTGTAAATGAGAGGTGCAAACGGTTATCTGAGTTTGTGTAAACGGGGTCATAGACATCAATGGCCTGTGAACATCTTGGGGGAGCTTGCAATAATAGAAGTTTGGAGATTTCACTTTCAGAAATGGTAGGATCGCAGTTTTAAATTGTTTGATTAAAGCGTTTAAGAAGAGCATAAGCTATTGGTTGAGTAGACCTACACAACACACCCCGAACTGTTTAACACCTAAGTGCGAGTGTCAGCGTTGCAAACCTGATTGATTTGCGCGATAGGGCACCTACATGTATGACGAGAACTCAGTGAGTTGAAGAAAAGAGTGCACGGCACCCATGCGCTTTAGGTCAGACACATGCACTGGCCTGAAAAAGTCAGCGTGCGGTATAGTAACGTGAAGCATTCATTTGATGGTAACGGGAACGACGTTATGACTATGGGAACAGTAATTCATTTGATTACTCGTTACTGGAAAAAATAACACAGTTGGTAACGTCATTATACTTTAACTCCGTTATTACCAACACTGGCTATCAATATGCTCAGATTCAATTGTAAGCCTGTTCATAGCTAATGGGATAATAACGCTGTATTTGTGAATACTGAGGTCGTACAGAGGTGAACTATTTGTTAAAAGTTAGTAGTGATGTCATGTTTTAACATATTTTAAGACAAAATCACAACGGATTTCTCCTTTAAGATAAAAAGTTGATGTTTGTTGTGACAAATGATCTTTGAAGTATGCAGAGGCGAATTAACAGACAGCTGCTTTGTCCGCTCACACTATAAATTGTGTTGCACCAGACCCCAATTAGGAGAATCCTTCTGTATCGTGTTGGCTTGTAGAGTTTTCCTTTAACTACTTCAAGTTCAGCTAGGCCTATTATTAACGCACATTTAACACAAATTTAACTGATGAGAAATAAAACAAAAAATGAGATGATTGATAACAAATGATTTTCAAAGTGTTTAGGATTTAGGCCTCACACACTGAACTCCAATTTGTGGTGCTGCGAATCACTGTTATAAGGCCAGGCATGTGCATGACTGTACCTGCTTCATTGCACTTGCATACAGTGATTCATAAAATGTCATAATCAGTAGACATTTGTGTTTTTGCTTTCCAGATAACATCTACTGAAATCATGGCCTTATCTGGTGATGACACCATTGAGACTGCAGCCCTCGGAAGACCATTCCAGCTGGGGATGCTGTACGATTGTCGGAAGGACACTCTTATTCCAGGTAGGAAATCATTGAATGTGTTGAATAGACACACATTAACACATCTACTCAGTTATCAATAAGGACATACAACCCCCCAGCAAAATGTAGTTGAAAAGACATTGAAAAGGCGTCTTCCCATTTAATCTAACCCCCAGCAAAATGTGTAACCTGAACAACCTTGTTCTTAGATCAGAATAAATTCCCCACTAAGGTTATTCAACTGAATGAATGGAGTACAAGGTGGTGTATAAAAAATAAAGTTCTTTTAATGATTTGGTTAAGTGAAGCAATGGGCAAAGCTCATAGACATTACAAGCCACACGGTTACTTGAGTTATGCACAGCAAACAATTAATCTAAATAAACAGAAATAAAAGGAAAATCAAAGAAAACAAAACCACACCACCCCCAATAAGGGCACACAATATAAGAGGCGAGGGTAGGTGGATACAGGATGAGTCAGCCTGAGGGGGAGAGACTACAGGGCCCGAGAGATTACACTGTTAGGCTACAATATTCAACTTAACATGACACCACACAGGGGCAGCAAATGTACTACGCCAGTAAGCACAATAACTACAGTAACTATGCACCACACTCAGACAAGGATACTAAGTCACTCGAGTTAGAATACCACTACAATTACTACAACCAAGTCACAGTCACAATAGGCAAAACTCACCCACCACCCAGGCTTGTGTGACCAGCACATGCATCAAGCCCAAGTGGCGGGGATAACAGTAATTCACCACTACAAACTTCGTAGCACCACACCACACCGGCTTGTATGACCAGCACACTCGCCAAGCCCGAATGGCATAAGCTAAGAATAAGCCTTTCAAAACCCCCTTATGTCCGCCCCAGGCTGCCCAAAGTAAAGAAAAGGAACAGGCCTCGCCAGAAAAATATATAGTAAAAATAAATAAACAAAATCAATTAAGCACAAGTGGAGGTGGTTGTACACAAGACACTCTAATACAAGGCAGTTCACTGTGAGCCTATTACTGACAATGTAGGGGCATTAGACAGGCCCACATTAGCTTTCAATATAAACTTTATAGAGGGAAAAACAGTGGCTACAATAGGCTTCTGTAACAGACAAACCATCAATTAATCAACCATTCATCAAGACAATATTTATAAAAATACCTTTAGTCGGGTCAATGTGCATAAAACACATAGAAACATTAGGCTACCTGTTCTTGTTTGTGCTGGTATCATACCACAGAGACTGGAACAGGCTTTGGCACAATTAACTATAAAAACAATTGCATATTTATTATTGTGACGTCCTCACTAGCAAACATTCATACATTTCCGATTGCTGTTCAAATTCTTATATTTTATTAAGACAACATTTACCTTCATAGGATCCCCAACACACATAGCAGTAGACTATAGCTTTCCACAGATGTCGCGTGAGTCAGGGAACTTCACTGGCGTGTTTGTAGCTGCTAACACGGCCAGGAAGAGAGCAAAACTTCAGCTGGGGCTCGAGTATTGTGAGGTAGATTAACGCGAGTAAGCAGTGTGTTCTATAGCGCTTAACATAACATTCGCGATGTGCAAGAACATTTCACTTACCCGCTCTATGTATCACCGCTGGCAAACCCGGCACGCTAACAGTGCTCCCACCACTAGTGCACTGCTGGGTTACAAACAGAAAGTGACAGTGGAGATCCACTGGTCACGTCAAGTATAACCGGCGTCGCGATTTCAGTTCATTTTCAATGGAGCACGTCAAATCGTCACGCAAAGCATTGTGGGAAGGCAGCGCGTTCATCCGTCACGTCAAAAGTTGGGCTTGGCTGAATATTATGCAAATGAAGGCGTCAAACGCAGCCTTATTAGCCAATGCCAGTACAGCGTCGTGTTTGAGCCGTTGGAATCAACCAAACAGGAGCAGGAAAGAGTAGCCAACTGAAATTTGAAATGACACGCCTCCTGTAAACAACGCAGGGGACTCGCGTTTTGCTAGAAACGTTGACGCGGTTAATGGACAGGCACCGTGAGCCTGCGTTACCGGCTAGACTGATCTACCTGCGTTTCCTCGTCACGTGAGCTGATTGAATGTCAGGTGACCTACGCAACGTTAACGGATCATTCAGACGGGGCGGCAGGCCGACGGCGCGCTCTGCGTTAACGCTCACATCAGCCAGTCACAACCGTGAATCTTTGACGCTGGCTGCCGCTGGCCGTCATCTGGCAAAAGTTTCAACGCTCTGTAGCCAGCATTGTCCTATCAAAACACATCTTTTTGTTTGGACAGAATAGGTTGGTTGAATAGTTGTGGGTAATGTTGTGGATATGAAGCATCATAACACTTTGGGGCTTTCCAGCCAAATGTGTTGCCAAGTGTTTTTTTCTCGACTCTTCAGATTCATGCTTCAAGCACATACATAATGGTCAAGATTTTTTTTTTTTGTAAAAAAATAATGAAATCCACATGCCATGTGGTTTTGAAAGGGTCTTTACATGCCGCCTTGATAACAAAACACACAAGAGTTACAGCAGATTAACTCATTGACTGCCAGCCGTTTTCAGAATAGAGAGTTCCATACTGCCAGAGGTTTTGGGGAATTTTGACTGTTTTTTAAAGAGCCACAGAATATGATGTGTTACGACTACATAAACAATGAAACTACCACAAGAAAAAACAGACTCTCTTCTTTCACCAGAAAAAAAAAGTTAGTTTCTATCCCTTTCCATTGCTTAGAAATCAGCAGGCGAACATAAGCTACTTTCTCCAAACACACCCGTTTTTTATCAAAAAAGGGAGAAAATTAGCGGTTTGTTTGACAACGTTAGTGTCTTGGATGCGCGTTTTTTTCGGTCTATTAGCACGTCAAACATCGGGAAAATGTCTTCCTTTGATAAGACCACAAAAACAACAGTAACAGGGGGCTTTTGGTAATAAAATAGACATTGTTGTAACAAGGTAAATATATGCTATTTACAGGCTGTGACAGCGAAAACTCAGTGATCAACAACTGGCTCGCAAATTCTTACCTGACCCGGAACTGTGAGCTAGCTGGGCACTGAAACAAGTCACAACTGCTATTTCCGTTTGCCCAAGGTTGATCTCCTTCATCTCCCACGATCGGAACACTACTCGAACTACTATGGCAGTGACACATACTCTGATCGACTGTGAACTGCCTAAATTTCTCCGATTTACGTCTGCACTTTGCTAGCGGCATATTTAGCCATGTCATTAGCTTTCTCTACTTCTCCCTTGGCCATACCTATGAATCTATGCTCATCTCACATCCAAAGTGACACACTGCCACCCTCAGGATCAATTTGGAACAACAATTTTCGACGGAGAATTCTGATATTTACAGACAAGGTTCCCTTGGTCTTTCTGCAGCCCTCCCCATTAAAAAACGCAGTTGACGTCTAAAGACGTCATTGGCAGTGAACGGCAGTATTTCAGTTGACGTCTCAAAGACGTCATTGGCAGTCAATGAGTTAATATGTACATGGATGGTTAACTTAAACTGAACATTTTATGACATTACGTCAGACAGGGATTGAACCCTGGTCTCCGACGGTCAAGATAGACTTTACTTTACTTTACTTTACTTTTATTTTTCAGGACATTGCACATTGATGAACATGCATACAGTACATGTAAATGTGCCAGATTATAGCACAATGGCTAATTTCCATCTGGTGTCCAAAGTAGGCAGGTTAGATGTTAGCAAGCAGATAAATTAAAACAGAAGCATACATTTTTATACAAAAACACTGTTAGTAAAAGAAAGAAAAGAAAAAGTACACATACAAAGACAAAAACACATGTTAATACAAGAGGAATGAGATCCTAAAATAAGGAAATGTATTAGTGGTGTGTGTATTTACATGCGGGTGTTAACTACAGATGCATACATGTTTGTTGAGCTCTAAGCCACATTTTAATCTGGCTCTTAAATGTGGCTAAAGAGGGACATTCTCTTATGTGCATTGGTATTGAGTTCCATAGTGCACTGCCTTTAATAGATAGTGCATTCTGGCTGAAAGAGGTTTTCCTAAAAGGTACCTCAACATCTTTGTTTACCACTGCTTGAGTGACCCGTGTCTGACGATATTTAACAAATTCCTGTAAACAGGGTGGTGCCAGGCCATGCAGAATTTTATAAAATAGGCAGCTGTAGGAGAATTTACAGAAATTGTCGAAACTCAATAGATTGTATTTATCTAAGATGTTACAGTGGTGATATGAAAGGGGCTTTTTGTCTAGTATCTTGAGTGCTTTTTTAAACAAAATCTCCTCTAGCTTGAGTGTAGTCGACCCCACCATAGTCCAGCTTGTGATGCAATAACTTAAGTGAGAAAAAATCATAGCATGCAAATACATTAGAGCAGCAGTATCAGACATAGCACCTCTAATGTGCTTAAAATTATAAAGATGGAATTTGATTTTTTTAGTCATCATTTTTATATGTTTTTTAAAAGAAAGGTTTGAGTCCAAAATGACACCAAAATATTTAAAATCTGTGACAGCTTCTAACCTTTCACTGCCCAAGGTGACTCCAGGCAGAGACACCATAGGGGAAGGCTGCTTAGACAAATACAAGCAGACTGTTTTTTTTTTTTCATTCAGTATAAGACATGACCTGTGAAGCCATGTTTGTATGTGTGTGAGAGCTGTCGAGAGTACACGTGCCGCCTCCCCAGGATCTTTAGCCTTAGTGAAGATGACTATCATCTGCATAAAGTTGGACATCAACATGTGGACAGAGTTTAGGCAAATCATTTATATATAAAGAAAATAAAATGGGCCCCAGTATGGATCCTTGAGGGACCCCTACTGGACAACTCAAGAAAGTGGACCTAGAGCCATCCACAACAGTACATTGTTGTCTGTGTGACAGATATGATCGGAACCAAGCTATAGACGAATTCGACGAGCGTTTTGTGTAGGCTGCCATCTTGTGGCGAAGCCATTGTTGGACTGTAAACAAAACATTTTGACAATGCACAGTCAATGACAACTAACAGCAAAGACCATGGAATACTCTGACATTATACAGGTAGTAATGAATCTCATAAATCATGGCATTTTATGGTGTGCTATCACGTTAATTCTTATTGACAGATTGGCGATCTGGTTAGCTCAACAATGGCGCCTGCTTGCTTCCGGTGGTTTCCTCGGATTCGTCTATAGATTGAAAAGAAAAATTAAAATGAGTGAGTTTTGATAACAATATATTATGATTTACAGTGTCAAATGCCCTTTTTAGGTCCAGAAAAGCGGCACCAACACAACCATTTCTATCTAAGTGGCATTTGTTCTGTTCCATAAACATGGCCAATGCCGTCTCAGTAGAATGATGTGGGCGAAACCCAAACTGCATTGGGTGTAGATGGGTTATGAGGAAATAAATTATTTGTTTGGAGACCCATTTTTCAACAATTTTTGAGATGACGGGTAAAATACTTATTGGTCTATAGTTATTCATATCATTTACCATCACCAGCTTTAAAAACAGGAGTGACAGTGGCCAATTTCCATGCCTTAGGGACAGTGGAATTTTTTATAGACAAGTTAATGAGGTCAGGGTTTCCCCAGGTTTGACCACCACAAATTTAAGACTTTTCTAAGACCTTTTTAAGACCATTTCAAAGAAAATTAAGACCTGAACGGCCCAAAATCGGCGTGTAACTGAATTTGGATATAGTGTGAAGTACTGCTGGGTTTAAAACTTACAGAACTTACAGAAACACAGTGGGCTGACCCAACATTACCTAGAGTTTAACATGGAAAGCCATACAGCGGTTTAAACCACATCAATATTGATGTAATCTAGAGTAAGGTCAGGTCTTATTAATATAAGGTTTGTTAACTAGACTCTTCTTTTAAAGACAAACTACACCAACACAGACCTCCTGGGGGTCACAGACCCCACTTTTGAATATTTTCCCCTATTTTTCTAGTCAGAATGCAGAAGGCTTCATGAAGAAAAAAAAAAACAAAAAAAACCACAACATTTCATGTAGTTATAGGCCTAAATACAAAAATCCCTGCCTGACAATTCTGTCCTTTGATAATGACTGGCTACACAGTTTATTCTGCCTTTCACCTTATTTAATTAAGGTAACCATAATCATAATCATTTTCGTTTGTATAGTAATATAATCATTGCTAGTTCACTCTTTTCTTGTACTTTTTATACTAAATATTGTATATCTGACAACTGGTATTCATACTGGCCTACAGCAAGTAGCCTAATCTGTTGACATTTTTGCTGCTGCCACTTCAAATTTAGCTTACACTTCTAATATAGCCTATATACTTGGAAGACTGATCTGAAATCCCAAATTAGCTTATTTATAGAGCTCACATATTGGTGCAATATGACTGCCCTGCAGCCCATGGTCAAATGCTACAGCAATGTTGTTTTATCTTTTGGAATTCAGTTTTGGTTGCATTTATCTATATCAAGGATATTAGCATTTTGTATTAACAGGCAAATTGGATGGATTAATCAAATTTGCTAATTTAGTTGTAGGCTACTTTCATTGAATTTACGTGATAGCCTGTGTGGCGTAATAAACCATGCAGCCACCACGCATAAACTGCGTGTTTGCTCTTGATGCGTCAAAAAAAGGACGCTTGACGAAAGACGGTCAACTTTTCCAACTGAAATAACATTGACTAGCAAACACAAGTAAGCTAGCTGGCAAATATCTTACAGATTGTCGTTTAGCTACTACCATTATTACCAACTTCATTCATAATCTCAGTTTTTCATATCCCACCTAGACCGTTTACCTTCCCAACGAGGCTGATAACCTGACGCGCTCAAGACAGATAGAGGGAAGGAGGGCTGCTGCTGCCTCCGTGTTTTCACTTGATACAATGGCGCGAATACAGCATGCTAGACGCTCACGGGTACCGCTGAAGCCTGTTTAAAAATGACTGTCGGCACAAAGTTTGCAAATACATACAAATGAGAAGTTCTATGATGCTGCATTCCGGTTGATTATGAAAGTAGTACATTCATGATATTTAAGACTTTCATTTTGAAAATTAAGACTTTGCAAAGGAATTTAAGACTTTTTAAGGCCTTAATTTTGGAACATTTACTTTAAGACTTTTTTAAGACTTTTAAGACCCCGCGGCTACCCTGGAGGTGCATGAGTGGAGGTGCAAGGGCCTCTTTATGTAATTTTAGGAAGTAGGCATCAAGCCCATAAACATCCTTAGCTTTAGAATTATTCAGACCGGTTATAATCTTAATATCTTGTTCTGTAATTTGTTGAATATAGAATTTATGGTAACACTTTGCGGTAAGGGTACATGAATTATCATGAATTCATGCATGAAATCATTCATGATAAATTCATGATTCATGCATTACTTCATCTCTGAAAGTCTAATGAGTTATCAGGAATTAACATGAATTCATTGTTTGTCATTAATGACCTCCTGCTGAAATAGCACATGATCTTAAGTATTAGTTACTCTGGGTACATCATCATGAGTCATGATTAATTAGCATGAGTCATGATTATTAGCATGATCATGATGAATTCATCATGTTTGTGCCCCCTCAACTAAAGTGTTGACATGGTTAAATTGGTAAAATTTAGTTGACGTATGGCATATGACTAGGCCAAAGTAGGCTAAATAAGTACTTTTATTATATCAAATTATATCAAATTCTTTTGAACAAAAACATCATGATCATGTGTAATTAGTCATGACTCATGATGTACCCAGAGTAATTAATGCTTAAGATCATCTGCTATTTCAGCAGGAGGTCATTAATGAAAAACAATGAATTCATGCTAATACCTGATGAGTCATTAGATATTCAGAGATGAAGTAATGCATGAATCATGAATGAAATCATGCATGAATTCATGATAATTCATGTACCCTTACCGCAAAGTGTTACCGAATTTATTTTCATCCTCAGTTTGATCACTCAACTGCTCAAAGCCCTCAGAGGATGTAAATTGTTTGACCAGGTCTTCTATAGATTTTATAGAGAACGAATTAAGTTCTTGACAAAGGACTGCAGGATCACAAACTAATCTATTATCAATTGTTAGTTGCAGGCCTCTGGTTTCTTGTTTTGGGACATTTCCCTGTTAGTTTATTTATAGTCTGCCATATTTTTTTTTTTTTAAATCTCCCCTGGCATTGTCAATGATCTGAATAAAAAATTTGGGACACTCCAGTCAATATCTTTCAATGCTTTGTCCACATTTTCATGTTGGTTATTAGGAATAATCATATTAGTAGTAGGTCTATGTTTGTTCTGAGAATGGAATCTATCTGAGTGTTTGAGTTTCCTGGAAAAGAAAATTGTGTTGTGGTCTGAAAGACCTGTTAATAGATTATGAGTTTTTGTGATTCTTTCCGGTTTATTGGTGAAAAGTAAATCAATTGCGGACTGCGTACGGTACGTGATTCTAGTGGGCTGAGTAAGAGGAGTATTTCTCGTTTGTGATTGCATGCTGCAAGGAGTGCTTTTCAGCTGTTCATAAAATTCCAGCCCAGCTGTGGGTTTGCGATAGATGCAAATAGCTGTCAGAGACATCTCCTGAGAAAGGTGAATGTCTACACCAACACATTCAATTGTAATGTCACTGGGGAATTTAATCTCATTGCATTTAAGCTTGCTTTTACATACATAAGAACTCAATCAACATGATCAACGTAGCAACCAAAATAGCAACAGTCATGGGTTAAAAGCCTTGTCTTGCCTATCTGTTCAACTTCATGGCTCCTTTTTACATCTTTGTCTTTTTCTCTTCAATTCTCTATCCATTCGACTTTTTTGCATGCACTGTGTAATTCCTTGGAATTGCAAATCTAGTTATTATTTTTATTCTTCATTAGCGCTATTAGCTCAATAACCGTTTCACCTAGAAACTTCATTCAAACTTCATGTCGTAGGTCTCGATTTCTACTGGTGTGCTATGACATTTCTCTTTTCTACTATTTTTACTTTTTCCACAATCTGCGATAAACAAGCGAAAAAAGGGCTTTTTTTCCAGAAATTATGGAATTTTCAGAGTTCTATGGCAGAATTCTACTTCCTACTGTTGATTCCTTAACTACTGTAAACATTCTATTGTTGCTTACTTCACTACTGTAAACATTCCAGAGAACTTTCAGCAGACTAGTGGAACTTCTGTAAACATTCTATTGTTGCTTACTTCACTACTGTAAACATTCCAGAGAACTTTCAGCAGACTAGTGGAACTTCTAGAATTCTATTTCCATGAACATTCTGTTATCAGCTGTATTAACCTTACCAGTTAATTTCTATTAAACTATTGAGCTCCTTTAGCTTATTTTCTTTTCATCTAACTTTACTAGCAACTATTAAATATTTCACTTCCATCTGCTGAGGCAAAAGGGCTTGCGAAGCAAGCCTTTTTGCCTTTGTCTTCAATTCTCTGTATTATCTATTCAACTTTTTTTTTTTTTTTTTTTTTTTTTTTTACATCTTTTCCTTTTTTTTCCTCTCCAAATCTCTGTATTATATATTCAACTTTTTGGCAACTTTTTTCTTTACATATTTTCCTATTTCAACATTTTTAAACAAATTTACACAAAGAAACTTTTTATGCAATCATCAACAATCAACCATTTATCACTAATTTAACTATTGTTACAGTCCATGTTCATTCAACTATCATCAAAATCAACTTTTTTTAAAACTTTTCCTTTTTCAACTATTCAACTATCTCCCATACATAAACATTAAAAATAGCCAACCACTCCCACAATGATGACCTTGTAATATACATAGCAACCAATGTGATCAATGTAGTAAACAATATATCCGCCCTTGCAACAACCTAGCAACGACCTAGCAACGACCTCAGGCACCCCTGTAACGTCCCGGGCACCCCTTCCACAAAGATGACATAGCAATTGACATGGCAACCAACACCCTCAACAACGCAACCAGCATAGCAACCACCATATCCGCCCTACCAACGGCCTAGCAACAGTGTCCAGCAGACTTGCAATGTCTTAAGAACCACTCCAACAATGATGATATAGTAACGAACATAGCAACCAACATGATCAACGTAGCAACCAGCATAGCAACCACCAGATCCGCCCTAGCAACGGCCTAGCAACAGCTTTAAACACCCATGCCACCTTCTGGGAACCACTTCCACAATGATGACTCAGCAATGAACATAGCAACCAACATGAGGTTGTGGCAACCAGCATAGCAACCACCATCATAGACATGTGGCAACCAGCATAGCAACCACCATATACACCTAGCAACGGCCTATCAACAGCTTCCAGCACCCTTGCAATGTCCAAAAATGATGATATACAGTAGAAATGAACGTTGCAACCAACATGATCAATGTAGCAGCCAGCATAGCAACGACCATATCCGCCCTAGCAGCAGTCTAACAACAACAAAAAGTACCTTGTAATCAACATAGCAACCAACACAGAAACTAGCACCTTTTTTTCCAACTATTCATCTACAACATGATCAAGGTAGCAGCATTTTCGTTGTTACTTGACTAGTAACTGATTGCCTTAACAAGTTTTCTCTTTACTTTTTTCTTTTGTCACTTTTCTAAGTGCACTTTTTAAGCGATTGCATGCACTGTAATTCCTTGGAATTGCAAATGTAGTTATTATTCCACATCGTTTATGTGATTAATTCAGCAGCAACTGTTCAACGTAGCAACTTCATTCAACTACTATCGCGTAGGTCTACAATTGGTGACTTATGCTAATTCAAAACTTTTTTTTATCGTTCACGGTTTTTGCGCTATCAGCGAGAAACGAGCGTAAAAATTCCAATTGAAATGAATGGTGGAACTTTCAGCATTCTATTGGGCATTGTTGTCACCTTAGCCACTGTAATGTAAACATTCCACTGGTCCTGCTGGTAGTCGGAACTTTGGAAGTCCATGAGAATTCTATGACAACTAGAAATTATCAGCTGTATTAAAGCAACATTTCAACATTTTTAACAACCTTACAATGAGCAACTTTTTATGTAATCATTGTCAATCAACTGTCAACCATTGTTTTCAACTAATTTAACTATTGTAACAAGCTGTATTCATCCAACTATCATACAATTGCAATGTTTTTACAACTTCCAGATTGATAACCAGGCAACCAACATAGCAACCCACCATATCCGCCACAGCAACAGCCTAGCAACTACCATACCAGCCCTAGCAACGGCCTTGCAACTGCTTCCAGCATCCTTGACAGATCTTAGGAACCACGCCAACAATGATGACCAAACACTAGACATAGCAACTAACTTAACCAACATGATCAACGTAGCAACCGACATGTCTGCCCTAGCAACAGCCTTAGCAACAGCTTCCAGGACCCTTTTAATGTCTTAGTGACCACTGCAACAATGATGATCTTGCAATGAACATAGCAACCAACATCATCAACGTAGCAACAAGCATAGCAACCGACATCTCCAGCCCTAGCAACGGCCTAGTAGCAGCTTCCAGCGCCCTAGTAATGTCTTAGGGACCACTCCAACAATGATGATCTGGCAACGAACATAGCAATTGCTCTCCCAGGGTGTAATGTAAGAATCCCGGCTTTTTGTTATTTTATTAAGAGTCTCAGGCTCTCTTTTATTCACCTCTTACAATTACAATTCCCCTAAGTCACCACCAGAGCGAGTGGGAGACCCAATTCTCCTTTAACTATACTGTTACTCAGACCTGCAGTACCTTATTGAGCCTAAGTTGTAGCGCATAGAAGGTGATCAGTCTTCTATGACTATTTAATCTAGACCAATATAAAACAGGTTTAGAGTTGGAGAATTTAGCTTACATATAAATGGTTTGGTTTTAAATGGTTATAAAACACAGGTACTTCTAACACTCAGAACAGTCTAAAAGATTTGTCTCTTAAAGGCATTTACTGAAATGTGAAAAGTTATCTTACCAATCCTCTTTGGAGATGTAAGGAACCAAACGAGAAGCGAGTTTAAGGTTTTTCTCTTTTTTGGTAAGTTTACTGGTTCAGTACTTCATAAATATACAAGAAGCACGGCACTTGTTACAATTTAGAAAATAAACGAAGTTACAGACAAACGGCTAAAACTTCTTCCTAATGTAGAAAGCGCAATTCAGAACAAGTCTTCGTCGCAGGCAATCGGCATCCGGCAGAAGTCCCAGCTTGACACACGAGGAGTAGGGGATGGCGCGGCGGTCGTCTCGGGTGAAGCGTCCTCCAAAAGCGTGACCTCTAACTCAAAACCCAGTGTATATATACCAACCCGTCGCCAAAAACCCCCACTATATTTCTCTGTTAATGCCGTCTTGAGCAATCATGTGAATTATTAATCCAAATCTTGCACAATTCTCATCCGGCACTTGTGAAACACTGCCGGATGAGCGCTCTGCTCGATTTAATCACAGATGACCTTCAAGTGACATCCCAGATTTACGACTTTTAATATCCTAAAACATGACTTCCAGGAAGGATACTACTAACCCTACTTAATACTTGCATTAATTAATCACCATTCATTACTTTTAGATATACTAATTCCAAGAACATTCTAATTACATCAATGTCTAACTAAAAACAATGAATTGAAGAAATAAAACATTTCAGATACATTTATAATTAATATAAAATCAATACATTTAAAATAAAACATTCCAAGTACATTCATGTTTGAATAAAGTAATAATTTAAAGATTAGATTAAGTACTGATTAAAATAAAAAGAAAAAGGGAATACAAGATCAGATAACAAAATTGAACACTTAGGTAAGATCAATAAACTCCTAATCCCTTGCCCCCACTATGCCCATTTCAACATAGATAAAAAGTAAGCAGTTGAATATAAAGTAATTAAACCTCATCTAATTCATCCAAGCAGATGTCAGTTAATTTCTGTATGCATGTTGCAACTCTAATGGTGGTTGCATTAATGGTCTCATTGGGGTCAACGGGGTCAAAGGGAACCACTTGGTCAGTGTTTGGCGACATTGATTCTCTCATGGTAGTAGGCTGAACAGGTGGTATGATATCAGACACAGGGTCAAATCCGGCATGTTTAGTAGCTTGAAAAATAAGACCTCTTTGAGCTGCTGCCCGCCTCTGCCTGCGCCTAGCTGTAGATGTCTTTGATAAATGGATAGTGTCTGATTCTGCCGCTGTTTCCCATCTACCATTTCTGGGTTCCAAAACACAACCAACATGATCAACATGGCAACCAGCATAGCAACCGACATATCCGCCCTAGCAACGTCCTAGCAACAGCTTCCCGCACCCTTCTAATCGCTTAGTGACCACTCCAACAATGATGATCTGGCAATGAACATAGCAACCAACATGATCAACGTAGCAACCGGCATAGCAACCGCCATGTCCGCCCTAGCAACAGCTTCAAGCACCCTTGTAATGTCTTAGGGTGCTTTCACACCTGGATCGCTGGAACGGTACGTGGTGGTCTCGGCACGTTTCCAATCGATCTCTGGAACGGTTTGTTTACAGTGTGAAAGCAATCAGACTAATTCAATGGGATTTCTGGTTGTTTTTACTGTAAACCCATCTTTTTCCCATTGAAATTTCGGTTAACCAGTGTGATGTTTCATTTGCTCTGTACAGCTACTTCAAAATAAAATTTAGGCTACGGAATGCTGGCTGCATAGACATCGTGAAACAAACTGCGTGACTATCTGCTACTGGCAAGTGGTTAGACCTGGGCATGGCTATAACCCCAGATCTTCCCGGATCTCTGTGCTGTCAATTAAAAAGAGAGCGAGAAAGAGAGAACCTGACAGGTTAATGATGAAGCAGACTTTTGTGTATTTATCTACAGCCACAAATGCAACAGAGTAGATATGCTACAAAATCTGATCTGACAAATACGGGCATCTCAATGTACGTCGTTCTCAATGCATAGGCTAATGTGCATCACATCGCCAATGTACGCAGCCCTTGTTTTTATTGCCCTTAACAAAAAGTCTGGTTGCTTAATCTGTAACGTTAGTTAAAGGTACGATGTGTAACGTTTTTACTGTTCAATATCAAAATATGCTTTACCTGTTGACAAGCTTGTCCTTTCTCATAAATATTAACCACCACTATTAATTCTGTCCGTATTGGCTTGGAATTTCACATTGCCACGCATGTTAACTTGGGTAGACTCTCCATGTATTGCCGCCATCTTGGAATACGGAAGCTGAAAGTGGTCATATCGTTCGCGTTTTTGCTATAGACTGACATCCGCATGCAGGCTTCCGTAGCTGTAATATGTAATTTGCGTTGCGTTATGCTTAATTTCTCTCTAAGGCTACACATTGGGGCTTTAAACAGAGCCCATACTATGCTATAATGCATCCTAAACATTTCACCAAGAGGAGTCCACACATCGTTCATCAGGCTGTACAATCAGATGACCTGATATTTCGGGCATTTAGGCTACATATCCCTCTCGGATATTAGGCTAAGCTATGTGTTTGTAATAACCTATTTTTTAAGGTTTGTGTGTTGTCTATTTGTCCAACCTACTCTAAATCAAAGTAGCCGATAAACCTCGCAAAAAACACGAAGGTCCTAACGTGAAAGCTGAAAAGCCCCTTATCAACGTGACACGTAGCCTAAGGAGCAAAAGAGCACTTTCACAACACTAGCAACAGACAGTTCTCTCATTTTTCCCTCAATCATAGGAGGCAAGCTATAACATTTCCAACTCAAAGCCTACATAAACAGTCGTGATGTTAACTGTAAACAAACAAAAACCGATATCTTGGCAATAACACTCAATCTTCCACAACCAAGTGCACCGCGGTGAAGATAGTTTCACGTTGGATATTCGACAGATATTCGCATATTCGCTAAATGGTGCTGAATTCAGTGAATGGTTTTACAAGCTTCAGAACCACCCATATTATAACTTTCATATACCATTGATTTCTATGGGAAAAGCTTATTTTTTCAGTAGCTTCTACACCAAATGACCTTAGGTCCTCAAATTTGCTCAGAATGTTTGACTGTATGTGCCGACTCAGATACACCACAATTAATTGGCATCATATGCCCCCTTTAGCTTATAGTAAGGTATAAAGGAAATACCATTGATTTCTATTGGGAAAAGCTTATTTTTTCAATAGCTTCTACACCAAATGACCTTGGGTCCTCAAATTTGCTCAGAATGTTTGACTGTATGTGCCGACTAAGATACACCACAATTAATTGGCATCATATGCCCCCTTTAGCTTATAGTAAGGTATAAAGGAAATACCATTGATTTCTATTGGGAAAAGCTTATTTTTTCAATAGCTTCTACACCAAATGACCTTGGGTCCTCAAATTTGCTCAGAATGTTTGACTGTATGTGCCGACTAAGATACACCACAATTAATTGGCATCATATGCCCCCTTTAGCTTATAGTAAGGTATAAAGGAAATACCATTGATTTCTATGGGGAAAAGCTTATTTTTTCAATAGCTTCATTTGCTCAGAATGTTTGACTGTATGTGCCGACTAAGATACACCACAATTAATTGGCATCATATGCCCCCTTTAGCTTATAGTAAGGTATAAAGGTCATTTGGTGTAGGAGCTATTGAAAAAATAAGCTTTTCCCCATAGAAATCAATGGTATTTCCTTTATACCTTACTATAAGGATCATGGGGCATATGATGCCAATTAATTGTGGTGTGTCTTAGGCTATGTTCAGACTGCACTCCAAATCTGATTTTTAGCATATCTGATCAACATCAGATCTCTCTATCGACCGCGTTCACATTGCTTGTCATATCGGATCTCCATGTCCGCTAATCACCTGCCATATCCACGTGGGTTACTATGGTACCCCAACGCATCATGCCCACAAATAATAAACAAAACCGCGGAGGGTAGAATGTTGGTTGTTTCTCTCTCAGATGGTTAAGTGGGGCCGTAGCACACAGCTACAAGTAACAAGGAAGTATCAGAGATGGAAGAATAAAGTTACTCATCTTTATTTCAGTGCATCAATGCAGTCCAGCACAGCTGTTAGTTGCCTTTCTGATGCGTGGTTGAAAACTTTCACTGACGTTGCTTTCTACACGCGAGGTAAGCCTTGCTTTCCACACGCGAGGTAAACTCCAACTTGCGGCAAATCCATAACGCGCACTGACACGTTGTTATAGCAAACGACACTGTTTTTTAAAAGGAGAATTAACATTGATCTCTCACTTCCGTCCATCTGCATTCCACGTGTTGATGTTTGTGTCACGTGACAAATGACGCAAGTGACACGGTGAAATCTTATCCCATGTGGAAAAGCTGTTCAGATCGCAGCATATCCGATATGAATCGCAATTGACACCACATGGGTATGTAGGGCGTAACAGATTCGGAAAAATCGGAATTCATGTGGTTTTCTGCTGTTCAGACCACCCGAAATCAATTCCAGATACAATCTGGATATGAAAAAATCGGATTTGGGATGCCAATCTGAACGAGGCCTTAGTCAGTATATACAGTCAAACATTCTGAGCAAATTTGAGGACCCAAGGTCATTTGATGTAGAAGCTATTGAAAAAAAGCTTTTCCCCATAGAAATCAATGCTATTTCCTTTGTACCTTACTATAAGCATCATGGGGCATATGATGCCAATTAATTGTGGTGTATCTTAGTCGGCACATACAGTCAAACATAAAGGAAATACCATTGATTTCTATGGGGAAAAGTTTTTTTTTCAATAGCTTCTACACCAAATGACCTTGGGTCCTCAAATTTGCTCAGAATGTTTGACTGTATGTGCCGACTAAGATACACCACAATTAATTGGCATCATATGCCCCCTTTAGCTTATAGTAAGGTATAAAGGAAATACCATTGATTTCTATGGGGAAAAGCTTTTTTTTCAATAGCTTCTACACCAAATGACCTTGGGTTCTCAAATTTGCTCAGAATGTTTGACTGTATGTGCCGACTAAGATACACCACATTAATTGGCATCATATGCCCCATGATGCTTATAGTAAGGTATAAAGGAAATACCATTGATTTCTATGGGGAAAAGCTTATTTTTTCAATAGCTTCTACACCAAATGACCTTGGGTCCTCAAATTTGCTCAGAATGTTTGACTGTATGTGCCGACTAAGATACACCACAATTAATTGCCATCATATGCCCCCTTTAGCTTATAGTAAGGTATAAAGGAAATACCATTGATTTCTATGGGGAAAAGCTTATTTTTTCAATAGCTTCATTTGCTCAGAATGTTTGACTGTATGTGCCAACTAAGATACACCACAATTAATTGGCATCCCCCTTTATGCCCCCTTTAGCTTATAGTAAGGTATAAAGGTCATTTGGTGTAGGAGCTATTGAAAAAAAAACTTTTCCCCATAGAAATCAATGGTATTTCCTTTATACCCTACTATAAGCTAAAGGGGGCATATGATGCCAATTAATTGTGGTGTATCTTAGTCGACACATACAGTCAAACATTCTGAGCAAATTTGAGGACCCAAGGTCATTTGGTGTAGAAGCTATTGAAAAAAAAGCTTTTCCCCATAGAAATCAATGGTATTTCCTTTATACCTTACTATAAGCATCATGGGACATATGATGGAAATTAATTGTGGTGTATCTCAGTCTGCACATACAGTCAAACATTCTGAGCAAATTTGAGGACCCAAGGTCATTTGGTGTAGAAGCTATTGAAAAAAATAAGCTTTTCCCCATAGAAATCAATGGTATTTCCTTTATACCTTACTATAAGCTAAAGGGGGCATATGATGGCAATTAACTGTGGTGTATCTCAGTCGGCACATACAGTCAAACATTCTGAGCAAATTTGAGGACCTAAGGTCATTTGGTGTAGAAGCTATTGAAAAAAATAAGCTTTTCCCCATAGAAATCAATGGTATTTCCTTTATACCTTACTATAAGCTAAAGGGGGCATATGATGGCAATTAATTGTGGTGTATCTTAGTCGGCACATACAGTCAAACATTCTGAGCAAATTTGAGGACCTAAGGTCATTTGGTGTAGAAGCTACTGAAAAATAAGCTTTTCCCATAGAAATCAATGGTATATGAAAGTTATAATATGGGTGGTTCTGAAGCTTGTAAAACCATGGGGGTGTGCTCACTGCAACACTGAGGGAAAGTGAAATAGAATTCAGCACCATTTAGCGAATATGCGAATATCTGTCGAATATCCAACGTGAAACTATCTTCACCACGGTCTAAAGTCTTGCAGTGTGAACACAAACGATCCATGGAACACTGGCAAAAAATTGCATCGGTTCAGTTTTTGTATCGGAACAAAACAGGTGTGAAAGCACCCTTAGTGACCACTACAACAATGATGAATAGCAATGAACATGGCAACCAACATGATCAACGTACCAACCAGCATAGCAACTGCCATGTCTGCCATAGCAAGGCCCTAGCAACAGCCTCAATGTCCTAGCAACTATGTCAGAATTTAGTTCTATTGTCAGATATTTGTGCACAAAATTTCACTTTGATAAAATTTCTTTTTACTTTTTGCATGCACTATAATCTAGTTTAATTTTGTTGTGTCTTTGATTTGTCAACAGGTATAACCTTGTGGGATCCAGAGCACCTAAAGACAAATAAAAATGTGCAACCACAAAATAATACTGAATTTAACGTAACAACATCAGACTCAATTGAGGAGAAGTCAAATTCACTGAAGATCTCTGGCTCTCTGAAACTCAGTCTCTTGGGAGGACTGGTGAATGTGGGAGGATCAGCTAAATATTTCCAAGACACAAAGAAATCTCACAAACAATCCCGGGTGACTCTTCAGTACAAAACAACAACAACATTTGAAACACTGACAATGGCTCACCTAGGCCGTGGACAGGTGTCTCATCCTAATGTGTTTGAAGATAACACTGCCACTCATGTTGTCACAGCCATCTTGTACGGAGCTGGTGCCTACTTTGTGTTTGACAGAGAATCATCATCAGAGGAAGATCAAAAGCAGGTGGAGGGGGAGGCGCACCTGACCTTCAACAAGCTGAAATTCCTCACAGTAGATGCTGAGGCTTCCTTTAACATGGATGACAAAGAGAAAGCAGCCATTGAAAAATTTAAATGCAAATTTCATGGAGACTTTAAGTTATCCACCAACCCAACGTCCTTCAGTGATGCTGTGAAGGTTTACAGAGAGCTTCCAAATCTGCTGGGAGAGAATGGAGAACATGCTGTTCCACTCAGGGTGTGGCTGTACCCTCTGTGCAAGTTGGACACAAGAGCAGCAAAACTTCACAGAGACATCAGCAATAATCTCATCAGATTTTCATCAGAAACAATAGAGAAATTAACCAAGACACAGATGAGAGCCAATGATGTACTGAAAGACAAAGCAACAACAACATTTACTGTCATGAAAGAAAAGGTTCAGGATTTGATGCACAATTGCCATCACTATAAGCTTGACCTCATGCAGAAACTTGGGTTAGTTCTTCCTTCAATCCGAGGGGTGGGACAGAGGAGAGTGTTCTTGAGGACATCCTAAAGGCTCATGAGAAGTCTCCATTCAACAGCAAAGACCTGAACCAGTGGCTCACGAACAAGGAGAAGGAATCAAATATACTGAACTCCTTCCTAAAGCAGCTAGAGGAAGTGGGTGCAAAAATGGAGAACGATATTGATGAGCTTTTATGTGATCTAGAGGTAAAAAAGGTTGTGTGCTTTTCATTTACTTCTGTTGACCAGCCCGACAGTTTCCTGATGAAACTTTCCAATTATCTCAAACCATCAGGAATGGAAGATTGTAATCACCAGGCCAGAATCACTGAGTGGCTCTGTACTGACATCAAAATTATGATGAGGAGTCAGTTACAACTGTTTGAAGAACTGAAGATGTTAAGCAGTAATGATGCCAAATATGTTATTTCTTCAAAATATGTTGACAGTCATCCTGGTGCATGTATCTTCATATACGAGGATGGAAGTGATGACCCAGTTCGCTTTGTTCCTCCATCTAAACCTGCCACCCCGACCACCGCTGGTGTTTCACATGACAACATAACAGTCCAGGTGTCTGATCCAGACTCTGCCACTGTAGAGTACCGAGTAGAATACAGAGAGAAACAGAATCAGGAGACTGAATGGAAATCTCAGCCAGTGCAGAAGAACCAGAAGACAGTAACTCTGTCAGGACTGAAGCCAGAGACTGAGTATGAGATCAGAGCCACAGCTGTGGGCAAACTCAACTATGCTGTCAGCAGTGATGTCTGCAGTACTGTGACCCTTGCAGCAGTTGGTCCACCAACTCAGGTCAATGAGACTGAAGTGAAAGCAAACTCTGTCACCCTGACATGGAACCACCCAAAAGTCCAAAAATGCGAATATGTGAAACAATACATAATTGAGTACAAAGAAGGGAACAATCAGTGGCAGAGTGAAGAGACTGGAGAGGAGGTGTACACATTCACTCTGAAGAACCTTAAACAGAACACAGTCTACTCCATCAGAATGTGCACAGATGCAGGGGTTGCAGTAAGTCCTCCCAGTGAAGAATTACAGATTCAAACTAAGAATGAACAGCTGGATGAAAATAAATTCAACATGATCTCAGGTGATCCACCAGTCTATGTCTTAAAACTGAAAACAGAAGGTCCTCTAAACAAAAAAGTCTTTGGAAGCTTACCCACAGTCCCATTAAACAAAACAATCATGCTCGTTGGTGCCACAGGATCTGGCAAAACCACCCTAATCAATGGCATGATCAATTATGTATTTGGAGTTGAGTGGGAGGACAACTATAGATTGAAACTGATAGATGAAGAAACCAATGAATCACAGGCATGCAGTCAGACGTCTGAGGTGACAGCCTATCAGATCAACCACACAGATGAATTCCGAGTTCCGTATTCTCTCACCATGATTGACACTCCAGGGTTTGGGGACACCAGAGGAATCAAACAAGACAAAGAAATCACAGAAAAGATAAGGCAGTTTTTCTCAGTCAGGGATGGAATTGACAAAATTGATGCTGTGTGCTTTGTGGTACAGTCTGCATTAGCTCGCCTGACACACACACAGAAATACATCTTTGATGCAATCCTCTCCATTTTTGGGAAGGACATTGCTAGCAACATTCTTGTTCTGGTCACCTTTGCAGATGGCAAATCACCTCCAGTACTGGAAGGTATCAAAGCTGGCAACATCCCGTGTGCCAAAAACTCAGATAGCTCCCCTGTTTATTTCAAATTCAACAACTCTGCACTTTTTGCCAAAAATACAGAAACCGGTGATGATGAGGACTCATTTGATTGCATGTTCTGGAAAATGGGAAAAGCCAGCATGAAGACATTTTTCAATCATCTTAGTATGATGCAACCCCAGAGTCTGACCCTGACAAAGGAGGTCCTCCAAGAGCGTAAACAGATAGAGGCAATTGTTGTGGGGGTGCAGCCAATCTTTCGAAAGGGTTTGTCGACATTGGAGGAAATCAACACCACTAAAGCTGCATTGCAAAACCATGAGACCAGGATGAAAGAGAATGAGGACTTTGAATATGAAGTAGATGTTGAAGTATGTGACAAGATTGATCTTGAACCTAAAACCTTCGTCACCAACTGCCATCAATGCAACTACACCTGCCACTATCCTTGCGCAATAGCAAGTGATGGAGGGAAAATTGGTTGTGCTGCAATGAGTAATGGACAATGCAAAGTATGTCCGAGTAAATGTGTATGGAGTGTCCATTTCAATATGACCTACCGCTGGGAAACCAAACGTATTAAAGAGAAAAGGACCTATCAGGAGCTCAAGAGCAAATATGAGGTAGCACTGGGACAGAAAATAAATAAAGAAATGATAATTAAACAGCTGGAACTAGAGTATGAGCAGGTGCAGGGGGAAGTTGTAGAAATGTTGAACACTTTGACTAAATGTCTGCAACGTCTGAGAGAGATTGCCCTCCGTCCAGATCCTTTGTCAACTCCAGATTACATAGATCTCCTGATACAGACAGAGGAAGCAGAGGCCAGACCTGGCTTTAAACAGCGTATCAAAGAGTTAGAAGAAGTCAAAGAAAGGGCAGTTCTCTTGAGTAAGTTGGCAGAGGGAATTGATCTAAATGGAAAAGAAAAGACAGTATTTGACATGATGAAGTCAAAGGCCAAGGGAATCTTCAATAATGTCAGTGAGTGGTTTAAAGACCTAACTAATTCGAATTAATTCTCCTTCAGGGCAATGTTGGTAAAACGGGTAGACAGTGAATGCATGGTAGAAGGCTTGGTTTTGAATGACCATCACAAGTGTGTTCAGTTCTTTTTCAGATTTCTCATGGTTGTAATTGTATTTTGCTGGCATGCACCATTAAGTCTCTCATGTGCTTGAGTGTATTTGGTAAAAGTTTAAGAGATTTGATTTTGAATATTACAAATGGATAAATTGTGTATTGTATTGCTTGTTGTCTTATCTGCTGATATTTTACCCAATAAAACTTTATGCCTCCAAAAATAGTCAGTCTATATGATACTTTACAAAAAGTTACTCGTTATTAATTAAACTTTATAGTCATTGTAAATGTGACTTTACTGTTTACTGTTGTAAAGTCACCCCCCTACCAATGAATATGATTCTCTGACAGGCTGTGCTTTTTTGAATGACATAAAACTATAATGTATAACATCATCACAGAGTCAATGGGTCAAAATCGGTTCCCATCACAAGAGGACAATGTTTTTAATGAACAACCTGTTATCGCCACACAGTTGACCCCCATCTCAACAACGGGAAGCTCTCTCTGAAGCAGAAATAATGACAGCAAGTAACAAAAATTAAATAAATGCATCCCATCCCCCACCACACACACACTCACACAGTAAATTTTGCAGTGTCAAAACAACACTTAAAGAGTTGAATTTACCACTATTCTAGAGTGTATTTGGTCCTACACCAGATCAGTGTTAAACCCCAGTGTTAAATTGTTGGTGTTAAACATAACTCTGAAAGTGTTAAGCATTAACACTGTGTAGTGTAACTTCGGATTAACACTGCAGGTTAACTGACTCTGCAGAGAGTAAATACAATGGCGATTCTAGACCATATTTACAAGGGGGGCCGAGATGGGGCCAGAGTTTTTTTCACAGGGGCACATACTGTATAGGCTACAAAACAGTAGGCAACCACTGAAATAAAATTCAGCATCAAATGATGACCTTCAAAATATTGTCAGTATAGTGTGAACAACACATGTAACACAACAGTGCAAGCAGTAGGCCTACTTGTCAATCAATCAAGAATATGGAATTATTTAATACTCATATTTAATGTGTATAGTGAAGTAGTATGTTTGGGGGTCCTCCCCCAAGAGATTTTTGAAAAGTAAGTTGCCACTTCCTGCAATCTGGTGCATTTTAACCAGGTGTTAGATAGCTTCCCATCGCAATTTTGATTACCTAATTCATTACCGCTATTTAAGTACTCCATGTGAGGTTAGGCTACTGAAAATAATGACAATAGCAGCCCTTACTAAGTGTATCATGTATTTGGGTCAGACTTTGCAATCTTCCTTACAATTGAACCAAAATTCATATGAGGTCGATTTTAAACTGAGACACAATGTTTCATTTCAGAAGCATTTAGGCTACTGTTGAATTTTCAAATGCACATAGTCTTTTCCATTCTTTTGGACCCTTAGGACAGTATGAGAAACATGAGGGAGGCAGTCCTTCTTTGAAATTTGCTACATTTACTTATATTCATTTAAAATTGTTTTATTTAAATGTGTCTAAACCATGGAAGAGGCTGCAGTAGGCTTGTGACTCTGAACCAGGTAGCCTATTGGCACAGGCAGTGATAAAAGTGGGATGTGGCAGGAGTAGAGGGGGAACTCAAAATCATATGTAGCCTATGCTTGATTTTCTGCAGATATCTCATCATTAGAAGCACGCAAGATACAGTATATATATTTTCTACTTTATATGAGGTGCTGGAAATTCATGCCCCCCATCCCACTTTAACCCCTGGGCACAAAGTACCACTTCAGCCTATACTGAAACTACAAAAACAACTGTGCTTGGTGCAATGTTGTCATTGATACCTCTAGATAAAAAGGTATCCTACGCTAAGTGACTTCCACTGTTTTTGGAATGTAGCCTTGATATGGCTCATCAAACTGTTCCCACATACTTTGGCTACTTAACAATGTCATGAATTAATCTGTAAACTGTTTATCAGAGCAACTAGCAACCTGCAGAGATATGTAGGCCTAGCTATTTACACGTTCTTTCAAATGATATATGTATTTGTAACCAAGTGAAGTGGTAAGGGTCTTGGCACCCTTGGTTACCTGCATGTCTATTGTAGACTAAAACATGACTTCTCCCCCAGGCTCCTGGAGAGTGGCCAGGAGTGTCAGAACACCTGTAAAAGAAAAGGCAATTAAAACAGGCGGGGTCCTGTAGCCAGGTAATCCCAATTCCCCTCACGGAACTCCGCTAATGGCACCATCCATGACCCGAAAGTTCTTGTGTGGGGGGCATGCCTGGTGGCCTGAAACCATAAACACATATTAAAATAACACAACTCCCAGCCCCCTGCTACAAAGGACAGACAGGTGGACATCAAGAGCAATACCCGCACATAACCCTGCTAATGGGCCGCACCCTCACGGTGCCCCATGACCCGAAGGTTTTACCGGTGGGGCGGCACTCCTGACTCCCATCCCCAGTTGAACTAAAATAGCTGCCAGTCCAACCCACCCAATCACACCCATACCCACTGGAACACGGGACACACTCGCCCCGCTAATGCTGTAGACACAATGACCGTCTGCGGACCCAGAACAAACAGTCCCTTTCCGGAGCACTTGACGTGTCAGCTGTAGCCCAGGACTCCTGGGCAGAGGGCTTCTCCGGTGGGAGGCATTTCTGGTCCAGATAAGGCAGGCGTACTGGCAGTCTCATTCCTTGCCAGTACTCGGACATCACAGCAATGCAGTGGGTCTTGGTGGCGTTGTGGGGATGGCGGCGTTTGGGGAGGCCTTCAAAGGGAGTTGTGGGGTCCCACGACGCACCTACTGCTGCTTTGCCTCGAATCTACAATGTCACTTATTGCCTTATAAACAATAAACAAAATCAACGAACAAAAATAAAAAGAAACACACGCCTCTGTTTACATATCCTGCCGACACTACGTCAAATGTAACCAAGTGAAGTGGTAAGGGTCTTGGCAGTTTAGGTTTGCGACTACGCCACGAGGGGCCTTTCACCCCAAGATATGCTTTACACTGGGTTTTATCTAGAACACCTAACTTTGCACAAGTAGGTTCCCACACACAGGTAAGTTAGTAAATGGACAGAGGCGTGGAATTTCCAAAACAAATAAATATGTATTAATAAACAAAATATAAAATAGTATTGCTTTCTGTTGCAAAGGGGGGGGGGGGGACCTGGAGGAATCCAGGGAACCCCAGACTAATGGGGCACAATGGGGAGAGTCGTGGCTGCCACCACAGATACAGGGAGTTAATCAATTAATACAGAATTACACTACTGCATGAATATTACCTGTCCTGGCAGATGAGCTACACTCACTCACACATCAGGTGCTCACGGTTCCGGTGCCTGTTCACACACACACAAACACGCACGCAAACATACACTATAAACACTAGCAAAAGGTGATCACAGCAAATGGTGCATGTTACCACTACAATAAGGTGTGAGGTGCAGGTAGACTCATATCCCGTGACGCGGCAAACGGGCAGCAGTGACAACCTGCCTAGCCAGAGGTGCGTTCAGATTCATCTAACATAGCGAACGCTCGTTGCAAACATGTTCGCATTAATCAATGGAATTTGAACGATTTTGCAGAGTGTTCGTTTTAAACTGTAAACACTAATGGCAAACAGAGTATAAATTACTCGAAGGGGGCTATTAATGAGAGACAAAGTTGTTGTGAGACAAGCTGACAACATTTAAAGCTCTTTGGGATATATTTGCAATCGGGACACACATCTTTTGCCATCCAACATACAGGACTGTTAGCGGAGCACTACCTTTTCAGACCGTTCGTCTGTGTTCGCTAACGTTAGCCAAGAACTTCCAAGGATTCGCAAACTGTCCGCCTATGTTAACGAACGTTCGCTATGTTAGGCGAATTTGAACGCACCTCAGGAGAGAGAGAAAAGACCACGGTTAAGGCCTAGTAACATTAACAATTCAAACCAGCTCCAATTAGCACTAAGGCAGCCACCAAACCCCTCTTAGCCTTACAGTTAAATTAAATGGGTTGTATGAAACTGAAACCAAAGGAGGAACAAAAATAAACAAATACAGAACATAAAGGCAAACATTAACATAAAACTAACGGGAGGCAAAGCAGCAGTGGCCTCTCCGTCTCGTTCTCCAAACACAAACCCGCATGAAATGGCAGTCCTTGGTACAGTCTACCGGCTCCGTGCACCTTAGGTAGTTTGCTAGCCTACTACGTGGGAGCGTCATGTAGGCCTACTACCGCTCGTAGAGAGCCTGGACAGGAGCAGTGCCAAGAGGCAGGGTGGAAAGTTTAGACGGCAGGGCTCTCGCATGTCTTACCTGGCTATTCTGTTTTATACATGCCGGCAACTAAACAAATTAATGAAACAGCCACTGAACGCTACCTGGGGACGTGGCAGAGGAGAACACAAACAACGGTGGCTGTCAGGAGACAAACTCAAAACAGCCACCTGTTACAAAAGCACTGCAGGATCCAACAGAATACATTTTACTCCAAGATGATCCACCAGTTTATCTACTGAAACCAACTAGACTTGGTCATTTCAACCAAAAGTGTTATGGAAGAGTGCTGGGGAAAAAGCAATTTAACAAAACCATCATGGTTGTTGGTGCCACTGGATCTGGCAAAACTACCCTCATCAATGGCATGATCAACTATGTACTGGGAGTGGAATGGGAGGACAACTGGAGATTCAAACTGATAGATGAACAAACCCAACAATCACAGGCATGCAGTCAGACCTCAGAAGTAACAGCCTATCAAATTAATCACACAGACGGATTCCAAGTTCCATATTCTCTTACCATCATCGACACTCCAGGATTTGGAGACACCAGAAGAATCAGACAGGATAAAGAAATTACAGAAAAAATCAGAAATTTCTTCTCTGTTCAAGGTGGAATTGATAGCATTGATGCAGTGTGCTTTGTAGTACAGTCTGCTTTAGCTCGCCTGACACACACACAGAAATACATCTTTGATGCCATCCTCTCCATTTTTGGGAAGGACATTGCCTCCAGTATTGTTACACTGGTCACCTTTGCTGATGGCAAAGAACCCCCAGTACTGGAGGCAATCAAAGCTGCCAACATCCCATGTGCATCAAACCCAGATGGTTCCCCTCTTCATTTCAAATTCAACAACTCTGTGCTTTTTGCCAAAAATACAGGAGTCAGCAATGACGAGGAAAACTTTGATTATATGTTTTGGAAAATGGGAAAAACTAGCATGAAAAAATTCTTCACGCATCTAACCAGCATGCAGCCCCAGAGTCTGACCTTGACAAAGGAGGTGCTGCAGGAGCGCAGATGCCTTGAGGCGACTGTTGAGGGAGTGCAGCCAATAATCCGCAAAGGATTGTCAAAATTGGAGGAAATAAAAACTACAAAAGCTGTACTCCAAAACAACGAGACCCACATCAAGGAGAATAAAGACTTTGATTATGAAGTAGAGATAGACAAATCTGAGAAGATTGATATTCCATCAGGGAAGTTCATCACCAATTGCCATGGGTGCAACTATACCTGCCATTATCCTTGTGGAATACCAGCAGATGCACGGAAAATTGGATGTGCTGCAATGAAAAATGGAATTTGCAAAGTGTGCCCAGGAAAATGCGTTTGGAGTGTTCATTTCAACATGACTTACCGATGGGATACAAAACGTGTAACAGAGAAGAGGACCTACCAGGAACTTAAGACCAAATTTGAGGCAGCCCTGGGAAAGAAGATGAATATGGAGAAAATTGTCAAACAACTGGAACTAGAATATGAGCAGGTGCAGGGAAATGTTATAGAAATCATGAACACTGTAACTAAATGCTTAAAGCGTCTGTCAGAGATCGCCCTTCGCCCAGATCCTTTGTCTACTCCAGATTACATCGATCTCCTCATCCAGTCTGAGGAGCACGAGGCCAAGCCTGGATTTAAGGAGAGAATTAAAGAGTTACGGGAAGTGAGGCAGGGTGCTGTTCTACTGCAGAAGGTAGCTGAGAAAGTAGCTCTAACTGGAAAAGAGAAGTCAAAATGGCAGAAGATGATGTCAAATGCTAAAGGGATTTTCACAGATTTTTGGTCACACTTTGCATAATAATTGATACAATACAAGTTTGTTGTCTGAAAAGAAAAAGACATAGGACATTATGAGGTAAAAGGCCTCGCGAATCTTCAAATTAAGTCCAACTATCAGATCCAACTATTCCTAACTAATTTTCTTTCAGAGCAATGTTGGTATGATGGGTAGACAGTGACTGGTAGAAGGCTTGATTAGTGATCAAGACTTGTGTGTTTTCAACTATACTCATTTAAGTTATTTTTCATCTCAGCTCTATAATCATGATTGTAATTATCTTGAGTTGAAAGGGGGTTGAAGCTGTCTGGATTGGACCATTAAGTCCATAAGTACTCTCTTAAATGTATTTGATTTGAAGAGTTGAACAGATTTCCTTTTTGAGCATTATTATGTCAGTGCGAATGGATAAATAGTCTACTGCATTTCTTGTCTTCTTATCTACTGATATTTTACCCAATAACTTTATGCTTCTAAAAAGGATTTGTGTTAGTCTAAATGATATTTTACATGATATTTTACAAAACTAAATTGAGACTGAACTGGTTGTTAATTGAAGTACCTTTATTTTTATTTACTGAAAATGTGATACTTTCCCTTTCCCCAAAATTCTATTGTTTAATAAATATGCTTCCATATGATAAGCTGTGTTTTTGTCACTGTTTTGAATGTTTGGGGTGATGATAATACACATCAGCTACAATCATCCTAATTAATTATTAATTGTAATTTTCAATTAAGCAGAAAGGTGGTAGAAGCATACAGTAGAAATGAACATCTGATCCTGTTGGACTAATTCTGAATTCCAATCAGAAACTATTGTGATTGTCAGCTATAGACCCTACATGGATGGAGAAAGACACTGCAGGGTACTGACTGTGTAGTTGTTTGTTTTAAAGTATTTATTTGCAGTAATTGAGGAAAGGTGTGTGTTCAGACAGATGTAATACACTCAGTAGTGCTGGTCACACACATAGCGCAGGGCTACGGGGTAGGTGTGTGTGTGTGTGTCTCTGTAGGTGTGTGTGTGTGTTCAGACAGATGTAATACACTCAGTAGTGCTGGTCACACACATAACGCAGGGCTACAGGGTAGGTGTGCGTGTGTGTGTGTGTGTGTGTTCAGACAGATGTAATACACTCAGTAGTGCTGGTCACACACATAGCGCAGGGCTACGGGGTAGGTGTGTGTGTGTGTGTGTGTGTGTGTGTGTTCAGACAGATGTAATACACTCAGTAGTGCTGGTCACACACATAGCACAATCACAGCGCAGGGCTATGGGGTAGGTGTGTGTGTATCTTTTATACACCTTTTCCAGTGGGCCGTGTAGGGCGGTGTACAGTATGGTTTGAATATTTAATTTGAGTAGAAGTGTGTTGTGTGTGTGTGTGTGTTCAGACAGATGTAATACACTCAGTAGTGCTGGTCACACACATAGCACAGTCACAGTGCAGAAATACTGTACGTGTGTGTGTGTGTGTGTGTGTGTGTGTGTGTTCAGACAGATGTAATACACAGTAGTTTTTTCACACGCCATTGTTGTGTTAAGTAAGACAGTCTAAACGTAAGTGTGTTTCCAGTGAAGTGTGTGTAGGAGACAGCACATTAACACACACACATTAACACACACACACACACACCATTGTTGTCTTAATAAGACAGTATTACTGTAAGTGTGTTTCCAGTCAAGTGTGTAGGAGACACCACATAAACACACTCATGGCATAAACCCTCCAGATCTACACACACACACACACACACACACACAGACAGACACACACACACACAGACAGACACACACACACACACACACACACACACACACACACACACACACACACACACACACACACAAGGTGGAGATGGAAAACACTTTGGGAGGAGGAGTGTGTGACATCCTGTGTGTGTGTGTGTGTGTGTGTGTGTGTGTGTACCTGGAGACAGAGTGCATCATAAGGTGTGTGTGTGTGTGTGTGTGTGCCCTGAGGCTCTCCAGAGGCCTAGAGTAATCCCCCTCTAAAAGTGTCTCTACTGAAGCTATTCCAGAAAATAAAAGATACTGTGGAATCTCACCGAAACTCAGTGAGTGTCCTATTTGTGTGTGTGTGTGCGTGTGCGTCTATTCTCATAAAACATTATAACGTTATCTTATAAGACTTTAAAACTTGAAATGTCACAAAGCATTATAATGCTTCACTTTGTTACTTGTCTTATATGATGTTATTGCATAATGATGAGTTACAAGTGCTCAGTGCATACCCTAAGTAAAGTAAGATGAGCAAATAATTACTCATGAAAATGAATAAGGCACCATAACAGACAAAAAGGTAAAGTGGTGTATTCCCGTAGTACAGTGGTTCTCAAAATATTTCTGACATTCCCCACTTTGTAAGGCCCCACCTACCCTGAGATATTTCACCGAGTGGATAGGCATGTAGATGGATGTAGAGCAAGATGTGGGATGTAAGATGTTAGAATTTTTATGTTACTTGTTTAAAGCCAAATTTTATCTCAAACCGCTCATCAGCAACTAGCAGACAACACCATTGCAAAGCTCAATTTACAGTAATGTGTGCACATCTATGCTCTGCGAGTAGTCTAATCTGACAGAGAAGATAGGTGAATTTAGGGGGCATGGTGTGGTCGACGGTCAATCGCAAAGAGAGGTCTTGCGCCTGTCACGACCCCCTGTGCCCCCTTCAGGCCTGGCATTGTCGGTGCACCAACACTGCCAGTCTTGTCTACCTAATTAGTCAATTACTCACACCTAAGTTGAGGGAGTGGCTTTAAAAGGGGTCGTTTTTCTCTCTCTACAGGCCCTTACTTGGTTTGTGTTGTAGACACTTTGGTTGACTTTCTCTCCCACAGACATCTTTCCTCTTTCTTAACCTCTTCTTTATAACTCTACATTACTGATTACTGGCGCTTGCATTCCATCCACCCACTCACATTGCCTACATTCTACCTCTTTCCCTTCTTTATTTTGACTGCAGTATTCTTATTAATTTTGACTATTTTAAATAATTTGGTTAACCAAACCACATTGTCTGCCTCCCTTTTATGTTTCTGAGCCAGCTGTAACACGCCCCACAGTTTGAGAAAAGTACAAAATGCGAAACAACCTTGGCAATAAGTGTGTAAGTCTTGAGACCAATGCAACACCCTTTATGGCTGTAGAACATATGTTTAAACCAAAAACTGTGGTAAGATAGAGGTTAAGAGTGGTCCAGACCACTCTTGCGAACGTGTGACTTACAGAAGATATACAAAGGTGTTTAATCATGCCATAACATTAAGACAGAGGTTAAGGAATAGGTTGAGAACTTCTTAGCGATAAGAGTGGTTTGAGGAACTGGGCCCAGACTGTTACAATTCCTTGTGTAAAAAGGTGATGTGGCAAATTTTGAAAATAAAATTCATAGAACAAAGCAGAACACAGCTGGGTTAATGAAAGCCATAGACCTCTTTGAACTTCTTTGTAAGTGCAGATAGCTTTGACAACTATCATGTTGGATAGTTTTTATTATCCTCCTTTGTTTTTCTGGTTTAACTTGTTTGTCTTTTATCATTTGTTGACCCTTTCCCCCCTTTTTCATCTTAAATGTTCCATATCTTTATTTTATCCTTTTGAACACTTCTTGCTGAGTGTTGTTGTTTGTTCAATACAATCAATAGGTGAATTATTTTAAGTTTGGGAAAGCTCAAATTGTGATTATTAGTTGAGGCTACTGTGGCTTTAAAACAAGTTATGGAAATATTAGATTATAAAATCATTCTTGTCTATGTCTTCACCTTTTAGGCTACATTGAATTAGGCCTACTGGAATTGACCAACTTTTCACAATATTCCAATGTTTGATTGGTTGAAAATTGACAACGTTTTGTTAATGAGAGATGGGCGTGCCTGTTGGTAAGTTACGGTTTTCAGAGAACTATGTTTTGCACTTGCACTTAGAGTGTGCACAGAGAGGTTGGGTGACTCTACTTTGATTGACTGATCTGCTGTTGTTAATCGGACTGCACAGGTATTTGGGCAAGTGTAACGGAGGCCAGCTAGCGCGGCTAGCTCGGTGGTAGTGTGTAAATCCTCATCACCCAATTCCATGGGCGCTTCTAACACGCTGAGTTAGAAGCTCGGGCTTTTAGCTCAGTTGGTTAGAGCGTTCCACTCCCACGCCGGGAGTTTGTAGCTTGCGGGGTGGCGGGTTCGAGACCCGTGTGCGGTGCGGACCGCCACCGGCTACATTGGTGCCGTGACCCGGATGGGAGTGAGGATTTGGAGGGTGAGTGTAACGGAGGCCAGCTAGCGCGGCTAGCTCGGTGGTAGTGTGTAAATCCTCATCACCCAATTCCATGGGCGCTTCTAACACGCTGAGTTAGAAGCTCGGGCTTTTAGCTCAGTTGGTTAGAGCGTTCCACTCCCACGCCGGGAGTTTGTAGCTTGCGGGGTGGCGGGTTCGAGACCCGTGTGCGGTGCGGACCGCCACCGGCTACACAAGTTAACTACATTTGTCTAAATTAAACTCTTTTTGTAACCGTTTCTTAAGCCTAGTAAAAGAGGAAACTATCATTAGACAGCAACAATCAAAACATCTGTCTTGCCTGTTTAGGCATGTTTCTAAAACTGTGGGACAGCTGTGATTTTGTCACGGTCAGATAATTTGTGACACTCATTATTTTATTTGCCTATTATTATTGCTGACTGCAGAATAGTCTGGATCAAGAAATACTTTAATTTCGTCGTAGCCTATCAAACAGCGGTCTGAATATTCCGGTGGGCTACTAAGCGCACATTTACTGGTAAAGGAAAGTGAAACTATTCGCGCTCACTGGCCAGGACGCGGCCAGTTTATCAGGAACTGCACTCGCGCATCTTGGAATCGAACACGAAGCCTTATCCAATGGACAGGGCATAGGCCTAATATTGACGAATTTACGCGCTAAAGAGATATAGATACGCCTAGCTGATACAGTAATATCTTAGGCCATGTAGCCTAATTCTTGCGGTTATAAAATATAGCGTGTAGACTGGTAACGGTGTAATGTTCAGTGAAGTGCAAATGTTTAAATGAACTGAGGAACTAGATCCACAAGGCAAGCCTATTCAGCCCTTTTACTAACAACAAACTGACACCACGAGAGCATCAGCGAGTGTTCAGGCTAGCCGAGAGATGCCGGCACGCACACACACACACAGAGGTGTTGTGGGGATTTTTTAAGTGGGGGTACACAATACCATGTTAAAAAGGAAATGCCCAATATTAAAATGTTACAAATAGCCTACATAAATGATCTGCTTAGAGAAGTGGGGGTACTCCGTACCCCCGCGTCCAACGCCCACTACACCCCTGCACACACACACACACACACACACACACACACACACACACACACACACCACGATAGGCTTTCCCTTTCAGTGACTCGTGATGTCTACAGCGGTTTCTAAGGAAATGAAAGAGGAAAGTGAGAAGAGTGGATTCAGTTGGCAAGGCCCCATTTTCAGTGGCACTAAATGCAAAATTGACACAGTTTAAAGTCTTTAGAATCTGAATCTTTAGAACATTTTTAATGTCATAGGCTAAGGCTATAAGTAATGAACTCATATAAAAGGATAGAAATACCCAAATTCCTTTAGGGATATAGGATGGGGCTATTATAGAGTTTATGTTGCTATATAATAGGCTACTGTAAGAATGTATGATTACTGTAAATGAAAGGGAACTTGGAAAGGTATGACTGTATATGTGTTGCTGCAAAGAGAATGGTGTGGTTGTAAAATTAGTAGAGTTTCTAATTAATTGTTTTAAAAATAAGACTAAATCAATGTTCAGTCAAAATAGTTCAGGGAATTCTGAATAGTTTAATAAAATGACATCGCATCACCCGCTCTGCAATTTACTCTCACAGTCTCACTTGGATGAACAGTCAGAATTAAAGTCAATCACAGAAATGAATGAACCTAGTGGGGTATGCACAATTAGCCTATTTACCTGGTCCTAGCTATAGCTTATCTCTTCTACTACATCAGAGACAGTTTAATAGGAATTCATCATGACAGATTCACAAGAAAGACATACAGCATACATATAATATAAGGTATTAGACTACTTTATTTGTCCTGGTGGAAATTCAAGTCATGCCATGTGTACATTCAGTAAATGGTTGTGTTTTGCTTTCCAGCTATAATCTACTGATTATACCATACCACATACCAATCTACTATGGCTTCATCTGACACCATTGAGACAGCAGCCCTGGGGAGACCTTTCCAGCTTGGGATGCTGTATGACTGCAGGAAGGATGCTCTTATTCCAGGTAGGACATTAACTAAGGATGTGTTGAATGAACTTAGGATGTTGCTGAAATTCTCTTAATTGTGGGAAAATTATACACAAGTATGAATTGATGATTAAGCATAGTAAACAGATTCTTCAGAAGCCAGATATGTTGTGGTAGTTCATGTCTATGGGAGCAAATTGGAGTCATCCGAGCTATTATTAGCCTAGCTACGCCCTCCCAGTGAGCTGCCACCCTAATCTGTGGCAGCTGGCACCCCAAGCAGTCAACCTCCTATTTTTTGTATTTTTGTACACCATGGACATTGATACCTATATGCATTGTATGATTTTGACATGATGAACAAACTTCAGCACAATAACTGACTTGGTGCACACCTGATTAAAAGTTCATTTTCTAGGGAAATGGAGTGTCACATAGTCTTGACATAGTCAATAATATGAAATGGGGCAGGGGGCTTTGGAGATCACCATACCATGCCCAAAATGTACATCCATTACAATTTCGGTGGAATTCTTGGATTCTGCCATAGACTTCAATGTTACAGAATGAGCTTCTCCACTGCATAAATGCTAGCGCCACCCAGAACTACCTTATTTGGCATTAGCCTCATGACTCCAGGAAGTGGGTCCTCATGATTTATCTCCGTAAAGAAGGATCTCTGACTCTATCCCTGTTCACTGGCTACCACGCCCCCCTGTAAACAGAGCGTCCTATGACGGAGCCAACGCAAACAACCTACGCTCCACTGTCTGATAGACTCCTAATTTTAGGCGACTTCAACATCCACGTATGTTGCCCAGACAAACCAATGGCTAAAGATTTTTTAAGTGTGATTGACTCTTTCGATCTCTGTCAGTCTGTCTCAGGTCCAACTCATCATAAGGGCCATACTCTGGACCTTGTACTATCCTCTGGCCTCTCTTTATCTGGCTGTGAAATGGTTGACACAGGCATATCTGACCATTCCCTAATTATATTTCATATTTCCCTGCCCCACCTCTTCTCAAGCTCTCCCCCACCAACAACACTGACCAGGCGCATAAACTCTGCCACTTCAGCAAAATTCGCTAACACTTTTACACTCTCTCAATCACAACATATCTCTTCTGTCCTCTCGTCCTGTAATGATACTGAGGAGATTATTTGCTTATTCAAAACCTGGACGCCGTAACCCCGCCTCCAGGCACACTCCATGGTTAAATGATGCCACACGCTCTGCCAGGCAAGCATGTAGGCGGGCAGAGAGAAAATGGATAAAGGACAAGCTACAAGTGTCCTATGAGTTATTTAGGGAAAATCTAAAGGTGTATCAGTGCACTGTCAGGGAAGCCAAAGTACACAATTATTCTGACATTATATCTAATAATGCTCACCGACCTAGAGTGTTGTTTAACACCATAAACTCTATTTTAAATCCGGTTTTCCACCTTTTTCACTAACAAAATTGACCAGATAAGAGCCAGTATCATCCCTCCGCCATCTGACCCCTCAGTCTCATGTGTCAGTACCTCCCATTTCGAACAGTTTCAGCCAGTATCATGTACACAGCTGACAGACCATGGCATCCCCATGTATAAAGAATATGATATGAAACACATATGTTTTTTTAAAGATATTTTTGGGGCTTTTTATTAGATAGGACAGTGTAGAGATGACAGGAAACAAGTGGGAGAGAGAGAGATGGGGACCAGCAAAGGACCTTGGGTCGGAATCGAACCCGGGTCCCCAGGGTAATGGTCTGATGCTCTAGCCACTGAGCGACAGCGCCCCCACACCTATATTTGTCAGTGGCCTAATATCTGATGTCAATATCCTATTGATATCCTTATAAGAATCTTATATGTATTTGTATATGTGTATAGGTCATACAAAATCCGTATAAAATGCATATAATGTGAAAGTTGATATGTATAAACTTGACAATGTTTCTATATGTTGTATAAGAATCTCAGATGGGGTTTGTACGGCTGTCAAACCACATGCAAAATACATTGCATATATGAAGCTTATAACTTCTCATATGGAAAAGTTTTATTTAAACTTTACAATGTTTCTATGTTTTATGTGATTCACACATTGGTGAAATTAAATGAATATTTCACCTTTTTATGAAAATTAATCATTCATCCTCTTCCCTGAAGTTACATATGTGGGTAAAAGCATTTTGTCCCTAGTGCATGCGTTTTAGCTTAGCAGAGGAGCTGGAATGTAAAGTAGCCAGACAGCAACTCTTTGTAGTGTAGCTATTTTCTGAATCTGATAGCTTTTCAGTAGTGTAGCTACTTTTTTGGCCATGTAGTGTGGTAGCCTTCCCATAAGCTACATTTTCAGGGCATCAGTTCGCAACAGCAAATCTTTCATCTAGGCCATGCACAGAGTATCAGTTCTTTACATTACTGTGACTGTGAAAATTCAAGTGTCCATAATGAAAATCAATTGTGTCTTCTACCACATGTCAATTTGATGTAATTTAATGTTTTACCCATATAAAAGTAGGCTACATTTAGATAGAATTAGTTAGTTACCTCCGCCAAGGAGGTTATGTTTTCGTCGGCGTGTGTGCATCTGTGTGTCTGTGTGTGTACAACATAACTTGAAAAGTGTTGCACGGATTTGGATGAAATTTTCGGACAACATGTGTTTTGGGACAAGTAAGAACTGACAAGTAAGAACTTGTCCAATTGTGGTGGCGATTGGTGATCCAGAACACCTTCAGTGACCTTCAGTGTCTATTTGAGAGACCTGATAGTTTGATCACTAATACAATTGGTTGGATCATAGAATTTATTTATTTATAGGCCTTTTTTGTGAATTAAAAAGTAGCTTCACAATAGTTAAGCTACTTTTGACATTCTTTCATAGCTTAGCTTGCTGCATTTTGTCGTCCGGTAGCTTTGGTGTAGTGAAGCTTCATATGATGTGGAGTAACTGGTAGCTTAGCTTGTTACATTTACTGAGTAGCTTGCCCAACACTGTCCTCGTCTATGCAGTGGAGAGGCTCATTCTGTACCGTTGAGGTCTATAGTAGAATCCCAGAATTTCAATTAATTTTTAAAAAGCCTTATTTTTCTGAGATATTGATGTACATTTTGGACAGGGTATCATGATCTCCAAAGCCTCCTGCCCATATAAGGTAAATGTTGAGACTATATGACACGTCCTCCCTGAATTCTCCGGTGCGGAGCAGCGCAGCGTGGCTCCAAAATAAGGGGTCTCCAGGGAGCCCCTGCCAAAACTGTGACTATGTTAAACTGTGACTATGACAAGTCACCTCACATTGTGCTAGTTTTATGTGTGTATATGGAAAGCACGTTGGCCACCCTCAGAATTGACTTAATAACTGTGTAGGTAATCAGTTGATTAAATCGTGTGTTGTGAAATTGCATTGAAGGTCATTACAACATTCCAATTTAAAAATCTCATTTGGAATGGAACTGAGATGCATGATATAGGTTCAAAGAAAACCTACTTCTTTTAAGTTATTTAGCTCTTGGGGGCGGCATAGCTCAGCGAGCTAGTGCGTCAATCCGGGGACCCGGGTTCGATTCCGACCCGAGGTCATTTCCCGGCCCATACCCTTCTCTCTTGCATACGCCATGCACTGATGTGTACTGACACTGATTATAATGTTTTAATGTTGCAGTGTCAGAGAAGACGTTTTAAATTGGCTACACGTTTCACTGTAACCAAAGGCCTTAAAAATGGCCAACGTCTGCAATGACTTCACAGCTGATTTTACGGTTACAACTGAAAGTTTGCCAAGCTTGTAAATACCACTAACCTGAGATGGCCTAGCATTATTCTTCTTTAACATATCATTTTCAAAGCTTGGCTGATAGATTGATAATGGTAATAATCACCTGAAAACCTTTTTGTTTGAAAAAGTTAAAAAAAATAAGCAAACCCCTAACTGTTGTTCATACTCCTCTTCCATTTACATATTTTATATTACAATCGTCAATTTACCAGTAGTAGGCCGACCTGATATTGTTTCATCTGTTAACTCTCTGTGTCATTAATGTCAACAGGTATAACCTTATGGGATCAAGAGCAGCTACAGAAGAATAAAAGTGTGACACATCAAAATAACACTGAATTTAACGTCACAACATCAGACTCGATTGAGGAGAAGTCAAATTCACTGAAGATCTCTGGCTCTCTGAAGCTCAGTATCCTGGGAGGACTGGTGAATGTGGGAGGATCGGCTAAGTATTTCCAAGACACCAAGAAATCTCACAAACAAGCTCGGGTGACTCTTCAGTACAAAACAACAACCAAATTTGAAACATTGACAATGTCTGACCTGGCTCGTGGGCGGGAATCTCATGTGTTTGAAGATGGCATGGCCACTCATGTTGTCACAGCCATCTTGTATGGAGGTGGTGCCTACTTTGTGTTTGACAGAGAATCATCATCGGGGGATGATAAGAAACTAATTGAGCAGGAGGCCAACCTGACCTTCAAAAAGCTGAAATTCCTTACAGTAGATCCTGAGACCTCCTTCAACGTGGATGACAAAGAGAAATCAGCAGTTGGAAAATTCAGCTGCACATTTCATGGAGACTTTAAGTTATCCAGCAACCCAACGTCCTTCAGTGATGCAGTGAAGGTTTACAGAGAACTTCCAAATCTGCTGGGAGAGAATGGAGAACATGCAGTTCCACTCAGGGTGTGGCTGTACCCTCTGTGCAAGCTGGACTCAAGAGCAGCAAAAGTGCAGAGAAATATCAGCAATGATCTCATCAGAGAGTCATCAGACATATTAGAGAGTTTAGCCAAGACAGAGATGAGAGCCAATGACTTATTGACAGACAGAGCAGCAGCAACATTCCCTGCCATGAAAGAGAAGATTGAGGATTTCATGAATAATTGTCATCAGTATAAGCTTGACTTCATGCAGAAGCTTGGGTCAGTTCTTCCTTCAATCCGAGGGGGTGGGGCAGAGGAGAGTGTTCTTCTGGACATTCTTAAGGCCCATGAGAAGACGCCTTTCAATAGCAAACACCTGGATCAGTGGCTCACAAACAAGGAGAAGGAATCAGAGATGCTGAAATCCTTTCTTAAACAACTGATTAAACTGGATGTGTCAATGGATGAGAATGTGGATGACCTTTTGTTTGAAGTTAGAAATGTTGTCTGCTTTGCATTTACTTCTGTAGACCAGCCCGATCATTTCATTATAAAACTGTCTAATTATCTGAAACCCTCTGGAGTGGTGGATTCTTCTGCAGAATCTTGTGAACTACAACAGAATGGAGACACAACGTGGCTCTCCAGTGATGCTAAACAGATGATGAGGACACAGTTGAGACTGTTTGGAGAACTGAGGAGGATGAACAACAGTGATGAGACCAAGTTCATAATGATTTCCAAATATGACAAGAGTCATCCTGGTGCCTGTATTTACATCTATGAGGATGGGTGTGATGATCCAGTCCGCTTTGTTCCTCCATCTAAACCTGCCACCCCAACCACCACTGATGTTTCACATGACAGCATAACAGTCCAGGTGTCTGATCCAGACTCTGCCACTGTAGAGTACCGAGTAGAATACAGAGAGAAACAGAATCAGGAGACTGAATGGAAATCTCAGCCAGTGCAGAAGAACCAGAAGACAGTAACTCTGTCAGGACTGAAGCCAGAGACTGAGTATGAGGTCAGAGCCACAGCTGTGGGCAAACTCAACTATGCTGTCAGTAGTGATGTCTGCAGTGCTGTGACCCTCCAAGCAGTTGGTCCACCAACTCAGGTTGAAACCAGTGAAGTGAAAGCAACCTCTATCACTCTTATATGGAGTACCCCAGGGGTCCAGAAGTGTCAGTCACTGAAGCAGTACATTATTGAATACAGAGAGCAAAACAGCAATCTGTGGCAGAGCATGAAGACTGGGAAGGAGGTGTATATATTCACTCTGAATGACCTTAAACAGAACACAGTCTACATCATCAGGATGTGCACAGATACTGGTGTTGGGGTGAGTCAACCCAGTAAGGAGCTGAAAAGTCGCACTGTAAAAGCACTGCAGGATCCAACAAAATACGTTTTACTCCAAGATGATCCACCAGTTTATCTACTGAAACCAACTAGACTTGGTCATTTCAACCAAAAGTGTTATGGAAGAGTGCTGGGGAAAAAGCAATTTAACAAAACCATCATGGTTGTTGGTGCCACTGGATCTGGCAAAACTACCCTCATCAATGGCATGATCAACTATGTACTGGGAGTGGAATGGGAGGACAACTGGAGATTCAAACTGATAGATGAACAAACCCAACAATCACAGGCATGCAGTCAGACCTCAGAAGTAACAGCCTATCAAATTAATCACACACACGGATTCCAAGTTCCATATTCTCTCACCATCATCGACACTCCAGGATTTGGAGACACCAGAGGAATCAAACAAGACAAAGAAATCACAGAAAAAATCAGACATTTTTTCTCTGCTCCGGGAGGAATTGATAGCATTGATGCAGTGTGCTTTGTAGTTCAGTCTGCATTAGCTCGCCTGACACACACTCAGAAATACATCTTTGATGCCATCCTCTCCATTTTTGGGAAGGACATTGCCTCCAGTATTATTGCTCTGGTCACCTTTGCTGATGGCAAAGAACCCCCAGTACTGGAGGCAATCAAAGCTGCCAACATCCCATGCGCATCAAACCCAGATGGTTCCCCTCTTCATTTCAAATTCAACAACTCTGTGCTTTTTGCCAAAAATACAGGAGTCAGCAATGATGAAGACAACTTTGATAACATGTTCTGGAAAATGGGTAAGGCTAGCTTGAACAAATTCTTCAACCATCTTACCAGGATGCAGCCCCAGAGTCTGACCCTGACAAAAGAGGTTCTCCAAGAGCGAAGCCACCTTGAGACAACTGTTGAGGGATTGCAGCCAATGATCCGACAAGGATTGTCAAAACTGGAGGAAATAAATACCACAAAAGCTGTACTCCAAAACAACGAGACCCACATCAAGGAGAATAAAGATTTTGAGTATGAGGTAGAGATAGACAAATCTGAGAAGATTGATATTCCATCAGGGAAGTTCATCACCAATTGCCATGGGTGCAACTATACCTGCCACTATCCTTGTCAGATACCAAAAGATGGAAAAAATTAATTGTACTGCCATGAAAAATGGAAATTGCACAGTGTGTCCAGGAAAATGTGCATGGAGTGTCCATTTCAACATGACCTACCGATGGAATACAAAACGTGTAACAGAGAAGAGGACCTACCAGGAACTTAAGACCAAATTTGAGGCAGCCCTGGGAAAGAAGATGAATATGGAGAAAATTGTCAAACAACTGGAACTAGAATATGAGCAGGTGCAGGGAAATGTTATAGAAATCATGAACACTGTAACTAAATGCTTAAAGCGTCTGTCAGAGATCGCCCTTCGCCCAGATCCTTTGTCTACTCCAGATTACATCGATCTCCTCATCCAGTCTGAGGAGCACGAGGCCAAGCCTGGATTTAAGGAGAGAATTAAAGAGTTACGGGAAGTGAGGCAGGGTGCAGTTCTACTGCAGAAGGTAGCTGAGAAAGTAGCTCTAACTGGAAAAGAGAAGTCAAAATGGCAGAAGATGAAGTCCAATGCCAAAGGGCTTTTCAGTGATTTTTGGTCACACTTTGCATAATATTTGATACAATACAATACAAGTTTGTTGTCTGAAAAGAAAAAGACATAGGACATTATGAGGTAAAAGGCCTCGCGAATCTTCAAATTAAGTCCAACTATCAGATCCAACTATTCCTAACTAATTTTCTTTCAGAGCAATGTTGGTATGATGGGTAGACAGTGACTGGTAGAAGGCTTGATTAGTGATCAAGACTTGTGTGTTTTCAACTATACTCATTTAAGTTATTTTTCATCTCAGCTCTATAATCATGATTGTAATTATCTTGAGTTGAAAGGGGGTTGAAGCTGTCTGGATTGGACCATTAAGTCCATAAGTACTCTCTTAAATGTATTTGATTTGAAGAGTTGAACAGATTTCCTTTTTGAGCATTATTATGTCAGTGCGAATGGATAAATAGTCTACTGCATTTCTTGTCTTCTTATCTACTGATATTTTACCCAATAACTTTATGCTTCTAAAAAGGATAAATTATATTTTACATTATATTTTACAAAACTAAATTGAGACTGAACTGGTTGTTAATTGATGTACCTTTATTTTTATTTGCTGAAAATGTGATACTTTCCCTTTCCCCAAAATTCTATTGTTTAATAAATATGCTTCCATATGATAAGCTGTGTTTTTGTCACTGTTTTGAATGTTTGGGGTGATGATAATACACATCAGCTACAATCATCCTAATTAATTATTAATTGTAATTTTCAATTAAGCAGAAAGGTGGTAGAAGCATACAGTAGAAATGAACATCTGATCCTGACAGACTAATTCTGAATTCCAATCAGAAACTATTGTGATAGTCAGCTAAAGACCCTACATGGATGGAGGAAGACACTGCAGGGCACTGACTGTGTAGTTGTTTGTTTTAAAGTATTAATATTTGCAGTAATTGAGGAAAAACAGACATGGTTACAGGTTTATGAAGACCCCTTGCATCTGGTCAGACATTAATAAGAAGAGATTAGAAGATAATTGTTGTAGTAGACGGTACCTGACTGCAAGGGCGTCAGTTTGGTTTTAGAAGTGCTGGGGACAATAACCATAAGATTACCTGTGGTTAGAAAAGTGCCGGGTACATGCACCTCATTACGTAAGCGTACGTAATAAACGTAAAGGTTGAAAGCTATAGGGGGTCTTGTCTTGTTTTGAAACAGTATTTGAAACCATCATTAAAGTATTGTAGAACTAGAAAGCGCTACATTAGCGCTCTCTAATGTGGTCACACAAATGGTGTTCTGGATCACCGACCGACACCAAAATTGAATCTTGCTTCTTACTTGTCCTACACGTTTTCCGTAAATTTTATCCAAATCCATACTTTTTCGAGTTATGTTGTACACAACACAGACACAGACACAGACACACACAAGCGAGCCGGCGAAAACACTACGTCCTTGGCGGAGGCAGGGTATACAGCTTTGACAGGACATGAATAGCCAACAGGTTAGCCTATAAGAAACAACCTCGAGAACGTTTTTATTTCAATCAAATGATGGGAACGGGACAATTCCTTTCATGCGTCTCAGAAAGCAAGCAACCAGAGAATTCAAAATCCATTGCATCTGCAAAATATTCACCAGTAAACACCGGCAAAGTTTGACTTCACTTATAGGCCTACCCTGCTACACAAACTGCCCCCAAATGCAGGAACACAGGACTGGTTTAACGTCAACTCAAGGCATACCGGAAAAAATCACTTTTTCCACATTGCATACAATAATACCACAGGGTGTAAGCCTATCTATGCAACACACACGCCCATATGCAATTCCAGCTAGAGCGCAACCACATTCTTAACGTAGTCTTTACGAGCAAACACCGATAAGTTACGTTAGGCTACCAGCAGCAGTTTGACGAAAACCAATGTCTTACCTTATGGTCATGCGAAATTTGGTGTAATCCATATCCATTTACAAAAACAGGATGCATTTTACAGGCAGCTTTTCTAAATAAAAATCCATCTTGAAAAATGTTCGTCTTGGCCCTCATATAGTAGGTTAAATAGGCTGTTACCGCCCCATAGCAATGACGCATTAGGTATTATTTACAAAATAATAAGTTTCTACCAAGGCTATTTGACTGTCCGGAAAAATGTCAAAGAGAAAAATTGGGAATGATATTAGGTCATTTTTCGAGTAGGGTCTGTCTGCGTCCTGCAAGACAGGGGCGTGTCGTGAGTAGGCGTAACGCGAGAAAAAGGCGTGTCTTTAGTATTCTGAAAAGTCGATCACACCACAGTCCGGTAGATGGCGATAGTACACGTCGCTTTGTGAACCGCCAATGAAAATCACAGAAGAAGGAGATTCGCGCCGTTTTGAAGAAGAAGAAGAAGAATTCGCGCCGTTTGCTAACGTTTCGAGTAGAGTCTGACGCCGGATAGTATTGCTACATTCACAGGGCGAATTAACTTTTCGGATCAACTTTGAGGATATAAGTTTGTGTTAAGATGTGTGACTCGATGGACCAGTTGGATTGTCCAATTTTCAAGGTCAGTTGCATTCATTTCTGTAAGTTGTGGTAGGCTAAGTTCATAGTCCTATTGAGTGTTGAGTGATTGATTTTTTTTTTTACTTTTCAGTACTACCCTGCTCTATGGCCTACGGAAATACGTCGGTGGGAGTGGAAAAGCATGGGGGACAAGGTGGACAACACAGCTACAGCTGGCTGAAGCCATACAACACGTGAACATGGACGTGATGTCGGGAGATATCGCGGAAGTTTGTTTACACTGAAAACAGCTTGAATCCCCTCAGTTCACCATTAAAATGAACGTGATAACTGGCGAAATAAATCATATAATGTTGCTTAATAAATTATTGTTGCAATGCAAGAGGAACAGAGTTGTGTTTGAAGGTGTTTTGTTAAAAATAGTAATGTGGTATGAAATGCTTATTTGAGATGGCAAACCAAGCCATGCTGGAGAGCAATAAGGCAATTTCATTGGGCAAAACTTGCATAGCCCTTACATACGGTTCCTTTAGAAACTACAAATCTGTCTGCGTCCTCGTCCAGGGGGCGTGTCTCTAGTGGGCGTGTCGTTAACTTCGGGCGTGACTACGTATGACCACGTCGTCGCGGGTGGGCGTGTATTTAGGGGGCGTGTCTTGAGAAGTAGGCGTGTCTTAAGTCTTGCAGGACGCAGCCGGATACTATTGCATTTTTCAGCAAGCAAAAATGCAAAGTAAGTGCGGTTCTAGAATAAAAACACTTCAAATTAGTTTTTTCCCCCACAAAAAGTTGTCAACTGGTGTCCCCTTGCTTTTACCTAGAGGTCTAGCCTATTGCTAATGTTAACGTTAGCAAGCGATTAGCTATATGTCAGCTAGCACAGCCTGTGCTTTAAAACTTTAAAATTTCAGACGTCAAATTTCTCTCTACCACGTTTATTGGTGGTTTAGCATACCTTTTATAAAGCATCACTGATTTTGGTGCCGCTACGTACATTCCGTACACAAGTCAAATTAATTTTTCGATACTGTGCTAGATCGGCTAGCCCTCCCCAAGTTCAGTCACAATATCTCGTGCCTGCACGTCTCTATCCGCTGTGTTTCCAGCGACTCACAGTCGGCCAATCAAATCACTAGACAGTAATAAGGTAAGGTTCTGCCATTTACTTGGAGCATGCAGATCAACCACTAGATGTCCCTATATGATCATCAATACCAGAGAATTCTAGTATAGAGATCAGCCTTGAACACCTCTGTAGGCCACATTAAACAAGGTGACACCAACATTAACCCCAAAATCCTATGCAATAATAATAATAATATTAATAATAATAATATTAAAAAGGACAACCATGAGTAACAAAAGTTTTGTTTTATTTAAAACCATTTGCCATCACTCAGGAAAAGGGAACATGTGCATCAGAACAAACCAAAGAACTGCAGGAAAAGGGAACTGCTGTGGAGGTGAGGTTCACATAGTCTACCTGAGGAAACATTTCAAACTAAGATTAGCCTACAAATACAATAATTCTTCACTGTTTTCCATTATGAACAGGGGCAGGTGGCAACAGAATTAAAAGAAACACAGGGAGCAGATAATGTGGAGGTGAGATTCACATAAATGAATAAAAACAGTCATACTAAAAACCAAATACAAAGCTAACTTTGGCATACTCCTACAGTAGACTAGGCAGAAAACTCAGGAAACCCTTCAGAAAAAGGGTCTAGCGGCAAATTTGAGGAAAAGTCGGTAAACATGCTATTTCCCATAATTTGAGGGTGCTGAATACAAATATTTTGTTTACCAAGCTGAATTTTGAGTTTTAAGCCTGCTAATTAGCATAATAGCATAGCAGTCATACTAGGCGAATGGAGATTTTTTTGTCTCTGCTATATCTTTTGAAAGGGATGATAAATTGTCACCAAATCTTGTATGCTGATGCTCCAGCATGTGTACATGTATTGTCTATATTTTGGAAGCCACTGGTTTCAAGATGACTGACTTTCAAGATGGCCGACTCGTAAAATGTTAACAAAAAGTCCCATACTAATGCAAATTACAAGGATGGCACAAAACATCCAGCTTGGTAAACATAATATTTCTAATCAGCACCCCCAAAATATGTGAAAATAGACTATTTACCGACTTTTCTTCAAATATGCCACTAGCATTCTTTTTTCTTACAATTGTACTAGTAGCCTACACAACTGTGCAAAAATCGCCGAAATACATTCAGAAAAAGGGATCTAACAGCTAATTAAATTGATATTACCTATAAGTTGAGGGTGGTGATTCTAAATATTATGTTTGCCAAGACAGATTTTGAGGTTTAAGTGTGTTAATTAGCATAATAGCATAGCAGTCATATAGGCGAATGAAGTTCTCTTTAATTAAACATATTTCATAAAAAGTCCACTAAACAAATATCAACATAATGTATCAATATGACAAATATTATAATAAAATATGTAAATCACCATATGATGCTTGATTAGCATTAGCGCCCGCCCACTGTACGGCAACTACTATATTGTAACTTTTTAAAACTTGTGTTTTTCATTTCATTCATTTGATGAACAGAACAAACAAATTCCTGACACAGATCTAAAGTAGAGTTGGATTCTAGATGACAGACCATTCTTGTTTTTATTTTAACAAGTCTTTGGTCCCTGTTTGCTATCATCAGCTTTTACCCTTTATTGAGAATAGTTTACTGCTTCACTGAAATATTGGGATATATAACATGACGTGGAGATGCTCTCTAGTCATTCTGTCCATGGTGTCATGTTATAGTCATTCTCTCTAGTCATTCTCTCTACGGAGTCATGCTCTGTACGGTGGGGGACAAAATGGAAGAGCAAGCTTGTTTGAGTCCTTTCATGTCTGGCTCTTCTGGAGATTGTATAATTTGCCAGAAATCGAAAAAGGATACGATTTACAAAGGAACAGCTCAAGGCCTACAATCGCTTAAGGCATCAGCCGAAGAAAGACAAAAATTTCAAGATGCAGCTAATATTGATCAGATCCACAGGATTTTGACCATCGGGACTGGGAATGGAGATGAAGTACAATAGCATAAGAGCTGTTTCGCAACTTTTACAGAGCAAGCAGTTTGGACTAAGGAGGAACATCTCACTTCAGGTAAGTTAGAAGTAATTTCTCTTAACTTTCTATTTCAAATTTAACACAGCTTAAAAGAACTAACACCAAACACAACATAAAATCCTAATGTGTGACTTTTTCTTTCCACAGTGACTTTTGCAGTGGCCATGGAGCTTGAGAGGCACTCTCTGCTGTAAATAAATTTGATTTGTATTTATTTTGGCCTGTTCTTAGTTTGATTTCAGGTTTGAGAGCAGTTAAAATGGTTCGTTTTATGAATGCCATTTGCTTTATTACCTTTATCCCATCTGTTATTAATAAACGTTGTTATTAATAAACTACCTTGTTTTATTGCCTTAATTCCATCCAACATGTTTAATAAATATTTGTTTATGACTCCTGCACTATTTTAGCACTTAAATATGACATTTAACCTTAATGCTATGATGTTTAACTGATTGGTTTAGAAATAATAATAAAAAAAGAAAAAAAAACGTTTTGCTCATTTTAATATGCAAATTAGAAGGTTTAAAACTCAGAATTCAGCTTGGTAAACACAATATTCAGAATCAGCACCCTCAAATTATGTAAAAAACATGGTTTACCGACTTTTCCTCAAATTTGCCGCTAGAACTCCTCTTTTGTGAAAATTGTACTAGACTACAGCAAGTGCAGTCACTGATCGAGGAAGCTGAGGGCGTTGAAACAAATACAGATCAGGTGCAGCAGGTGAGGGGTCTGGGAGATACAAGTCGTGTACAATTAAAAATACACTATTACAGGACAAATATTACATTATTAATATTAAAATTGACTAAGAATGAAAGTGTAGAACATACTTGAAAATGCAATAATCAATTTAACCATTTCATAGCAATTATTTATACATTTCATAGCAACTATTTACAACTATAACCAATTCATTTCAACTATTTACTAAAATAAAATAAAAATATTTGATTACAGGAGCCACTATTAGCTACTGAGGTGGGACATCAGAACAACAATTCCCAAACAGAGGAGGAGATCCATACCCCTGAGGATCTTTTAATTTCTCCAAACCAGCCAGCTGCACAGCTAATTGAGCCGCAAACTCTGCACAACCGCACCCTACGCTTCCAGGACAGCTGGTTTAAAATCTATCCCTGGCTTCACTACAGTCCAGTAATTAAAGGGGTTTTGTGTTTCTACTGTGTTAATGCCTTCAAACACAAAATTTCCAGTATGGCCAAAAACACAGAGCAAACTTTTATATCCCAGGGGTATAAAAATTGGAAGAAGGCTAGGGAGTCTTTTGACAGGCATGCTGGAAGCAAGGCCCACACACTAGCTGTCAACACTCACACACACACACACACAGATCAGTACGGACGCAACTTTGTAGCGTCTCGGAAAATGCACAACAGGCAGCCAGGTCCGCACTACTAGACATAGTGAGCTCAGTGAGGTACCTGGCAAAACAGGGCTTGGCTCTCAGAGGCCATGAAAATGACGAGGGCAACTTCAAGCAGCACCTGGAGGAAAAGGCAGAGAAGGACCCCAATTTGGCAAGCTGGCTGGAGAGAAATCACTCGTACACAAGTCCTGAGTGTCAAAATGAGCTACTAAAGCTACTGAGCAACACCGTCATTAGGGAAGTAGCTTCAGAAATCCACTCGTTGCCAGTCCTGCAGTACTCCCTAATCATAGATGGCACTCAAGATGTATCGGGCATTGAGCAGATTTCAATATGCCTCCGATATGTTGATGCGGGCCTGGAGCCAAAGGAGGACTTCATTGGGTTGTATGAGGCCTCCTCAACAACCGGGGAACATCTTTTTAAGATAGCCTCTGATGTGCTGCTCCGTCTGAACCTGCCCTTCTCTGGTCTTCGTGGTCAGACATATGATGGAGCAGCCAACATGTCGGGGCACTTGTCAGGAACGCAAGCATTAATACGCCGACAACAGCCTTTGGCGAGCTTCGTCCACTGTGGCCCGCACTGTGTGAACCTCGTCACACAGGCTACATGCTCATCTGTGCCTGTAATTAGGGATGCCCTGCAGTGGGTACATGAGCTTGGATGCCTTTTTGCACAGTCAGGGAAATGCAAGACAGCCTTCAAAAACATTGCCACAGCGAACACCGGCTCTTTCAACTCCATCAAGCCTCTGTGTGCCACCAGGTGGACTGTGCGAACACCAGCCATCAGAGCAGTCCTGAGCCAATATGAGTCCATCTTGACAACACTGGAGGAGATGGCCACAACAAACTCCACAGACAACATCGGCACCAGGGCGAACGGCCTTCTTGAAAGGTTTGAAAAGGGCAACACCATCCTTGGCCTTCTTTTGGGGCTGGAGCTCATCATGAGGCTGGAGGGGCTGAACTTAAGTTTGCAGGCAAGAGGGAAGACCATCAGTGGAATGCTGGCAGCTGTAGGGTATGCTAAACAGGGCTTTCTGTCTTTGAGGACTGATGCTGGTTTCATGGCTGTCTTTGAAAAAGCTGTGGAAGTTGTTGAAGACTTGAACCTACAGCCAATACAGCCACCTCACGTCCGGACGCCATCCAGGAGGTATGGTGGTCCGGCAAAACATCATACTCCAGCAACAGCCGAGGAACACTTCAGGACCCAGTTCTTCAGCAACAGCCGAGGAACACTTCAGGATCCAGTTCTTCAGCAACAGCCGAGGAACACTTCAGGATCCAGTTCTTCAGCGCAATCGACACTGCGACCACACAGCTGCAGGATCGCTTTGACCAGGAGAGCTTGGATAATCTGGTGAAGCTGGAAGAGCTGCTGCTCACTGGAAACGGCAACATGGTGGCAAGCCAGTACCCAGAGCTCGACATACAGGCACTTAAAATTCAGTTGGCCATGTTCAAAGCTAGCCATGCCTACACTTCCTGCAAAGAAGCTGTCCAAATTTTGAGAGGCATGCACCCAGAGGTCAGAGGGATGTTCACACAAGTGGAGACCCTGGTGAGACTGCTACTCGTGGTCCCCGTTTCTTCCTGCGAGGCTGAAAGGAGCTTCAGTGCTCTGCGGCGGCTGAAGACCTGGCTGAGATCAACAATGACGCAACTAAGGCTAAACAGCATTGCAGTCTGCCATGTCCACAGGGACAAAGTGAAGTTGTTGGACAAAAGGAAAATAGCCACAGACTTCATCGGCACATCTGAGAGGAGGGTGCATGTTTTTGGCCACTTCTAGGTCTTCAAACCTAGGAGAGACACACACAAACACAGTTTTAGAGTAACCTTAGCTCAGTTCAAACAAATTATTAAATCTGGTTCATAATGTTTGCCATGTTAAACAAACACCCATTCAAATTCATTTTTTTGTGATTTAACCATTGTTTAAAAAAATCCTTCTGTTCTACAAATAAACATCAAATTGGCCCGGTTTGGCCATATCACTTGAGGTCATTTATTTTGTCATGGATTAAACCTTTTGCAAGTCCATCTATCCAAACCAAGTTCAGCAATTACACACCCAGTTCTAGATTATAGTTCTCTGCATCAGGGTATCGCGGGCACGGCGGTCACAAACAGATATATCTAGGTCACAAAACAGGTAGCCTAAAACAATAGCTGGCCAAACAGAAATCTTAAAACAAATAATAAAACTGAAAACAAATAATAAAACTGAGCAAGTCACGAGAGGCAAACTTGTTTTGTTAGGAGATGCAACCGTATGAGTCGAAATTCTTGTCGGCCTACATGTAAACAGTGGACCACAACATCTAAGGACTAGGGGAGGAATGAGAGAGAAAGCCTTTACAGACGGCTATCACCCAATCGCAGTGGCGTCGCCAGGCGATTTTTACGGGGCTTTAGCCCGGGGTAATTTGAGCCGAGCCCGGGGTAAATTTTTTTGAATGCTTTATACATATAACTTTACAATTCAATAATCTGCCATAACTGAAATACTTGTTTCGCTGTTTTATTCCGTTATAGTTTGTTTTCTTGTCTCACAGCCTATCAAAATAAGGAAGGATCATATTTACTTGTCTCTGATTAGGCGAAGTCGGCGCGGGGCGGGGCGGGGCTGAACAGGGACCCGAGATGAGTCTCGTGCCTGAACTGTTTACGGTCAGCAACGCGCGCTGTCAGTGGCTCAGAGCAGCTTAGCAGCTAGTGGTTGGTTTGTCAATTGGCTTTTGCTAGTGAGCTGTAATGTTGTGCAGAACTGTAAGACTGTTTGGCCAAATGATCTTACAGTTTTAAGAATGTAATTTCTGTTTCAAGAAATGAGCCAAAGCAACAGAGAAAAACTGCAATAACCATACCCTGCAAAGCAGGGGCGCCTGCAGGATTGAATTGTAGGGTACGCACAAAAATTGAATTTTAACATTGACTAACATGAACATTATCTAGCTGAACGATAAACTCGACAGTGAACTTTTGTTGCATTCACACACACACATGCGCGCGGGCAGCACTGCGTTACTTGATGGGGAGCACCAACTTTTTATTATTCGGTCATTATATGGCAAGGACGTGTCTTGGAAAAATGGAGACTCCTGTTTCTCACATAGGAGAGTTCATTTGGGTTTGTGAGCAGCCTATCCTGTTGAAGGTAGAGGACACATCATGGATGCATCAATTGGGTATAAGTGCTTCGATGCTGTTGTTTTTAAGGCAAGCGAAGATTTCGCACAACCCAGGAAATTGTTTGTGATATTGTCGGGTTGGATTAACAATATTATGAATGAAGTATGCTTATTTAGAAGGAATTACTGGCGTGGTTTAGACTTCACCAACTTCTTGCACTATAGCTGCCCGGTGTAGGGACAGGGCCTCTCCCCAGCCTTTTCCCTTCCACTGGCGCGCGAAAGAAGGGTGCCCACTACATTACTATTATAATGCATAGCCTAGAGTGATATCGGCGTGGCATGGGCACTCGCCAAAAAGGCTAGCCCCTTTCGCTTTTCTCGAGCTTTCAAACAAAAGAAAATAGGCGAATAGCCTACATGAAAACATTAATCACAAATAGACGCATCATGTCGTCGATAAGTAGCCTACGGCCATGCAAGCCTATCAACTCCTAAAAATAAATTTGCCTATTGACACATTTCAGTAGGCTACTTCAGAACTTGACAAATCTCATGACAAATGACAAATCTCTCCGCCCGATTCTCGCTTGCGCGTCTCTCTCTCTCTCTCTCTCTCTCTCTCTCTCCGAAGGTACGCACAGTGCGTACAGCCGTACGCCTGGAGGCGCCACTGCTGCAAAGAAAATTCTTAGGAAACACCCTGGGGCTGAGCCCAGGTTGTCCTTAAAGTCTAGAAACGCCCCTGCCCAATCGCGTGAACGGTTCAGGGTAACAATAAAAACCATCTCTGCTAAACGGATTAACGCTTTTCCCCATCCGATTTCTCGTAGCCAACCTTACACAACACCACAACTTTTGTTGATATGTGCCTACAGTGCCTTTGCCCTTTGCAAATGCTCACGGCATGAGAACCGTAAATACTTTCAATAGTTACCGTTTTTTTGGTAAGCCTACTGACGTGCAACTTAAGCTATATCATCATGTAAAAGGTAGCCTATATCAATGTGGCAACTTTACAAACCTGTTGTAGCCTTAGGTCGGTGCTCTTCCCATGTCTAATTTTTCCCCCTTTCAAGAGTCTCGTTTCTTTCATCAAATGGCATTAGCGATTTGCAAAAACTATAAACTGAGATAGCTAGATTAACTTGTCACAGTAAATGTCGCTTGATTTTCTGTAATAACTGCACGCAGGCAATGCCGGCATGGCAAAAGTTTCGCTTTTAAAACGCAATGTAGGCTAGCCTGTTGCGGGCTACTTGTTGGTAACCTAAAGATCATGAGCGCACATATAAACCAACGTCACGTTAAGCATTTTATTTACCCCACCAACTAGTAGGCCAACAAATAAACATCGCCAAATACCCTACAACTACTCTAAGGTGGGCCCCAACTGCTCCTCTGCTCCCAAACTCCCTCAGTTTATGGAACTCGGCCTTAACAGAAGACACGGCGTGGCTACTTCAGCCAACATCCATAAAAGAGCAACTAATGGAGGCCTAGTCTATCCCGATAACCTGGTTACTTGTCAACAAAATTTCAATAGCAAATTATCGACAGAAACAAACATTAAACGATTTCACTTGTTTTTACACATGATGGTAAACAGAAATAATCTTACCCATGTCTGTTGTCCAGGCTTCCGTCATTATTTGGTCGATTCCACACTCCCACAGCAAATGTGACAATATTAACACTCAGCGAACCTTGTCCCAAATAATTTTTTACTACAATAGGTTACTTTTTATCGGGTGATGGTAATCAAAATCCCCACAACCCGTTTATTTCCACAGACAGGTGCGTGCATGTATCCCCTCCAGTCAGGTGTTGAAAAGGCCGTCAATGACGACAGGCAGGGTTTAAATGGGCTTGGGTAGCTACGTCATGGAACACGCGATTTCGCCAATTTAAGTCAAAGCATGTTAAAGTAACCATATAATTCAAAGTTATGTTGTTGTCGGATGGACATCGCAATTGTTTCTGCTGATTATTAGACAGGTCATTTGCTGGAAAAATTAGGCCTAGTTTCCTGTCAAAGTTTTCTTTGTGGATTCCTGATCAGAAGGCCTATTAAAAGAGATTAAGACTTGGGGCCATCTCAAATTTTGCCCCAAATCCAATATGGCCGACATTTTCCAAAATGGCGTATTTTCATACAGTTTCAGCCATTCTGGAAGGCCATAATCATTAAAGATGATCTCTTTTCCACAAAATACTTTCATATTCCTTCAAAGACAAGTTAACAAAGGTTGACTAAACAAAAAAATATATAAATAAAAATTACCCCTTTAAAATATATCTAGAAAATTGGTCAAAATTGGTAGAATTTCGCATTTTGGCATCATTCAACATTATGATTAGTCCTTTTTCACAGAACTCTTGTTTTATTCCACCAAATATGTTTCTGCCTGATCAGAAGGCTTATTAAAAGATATTAAGACTTGGGGCCACCTCAAATTTTGCCAAAAATCCAATATGGCCGACATTTTCCAAAATGGCATATTTTCATACAGTTTCAGCCATTCTGAAAGGCCATAATCATAAAAAAAATTATCACTTTTCCACAAAATACTGTAATATTTCTTTAAAGACATGTTTGCAAAGGTTGGACTAACCAAAAAGCATATAAATAAAAATTACCCCATTAAAATAATAGCAAGGAAATTGGTCAAAATTGGTAGAATTTCACATTTTGGCCTCATTTATCATTATAATGATGATGTTCTATTCCACTGAATATGTATCTGCAAAGGTTAATTAAACAAGGAAAATTGAAGATAAGAATTATCACTTTAAAACTAATTAGGAAAATTGCTCCAAAATTGTTTGAATTTCACATTTTCACATCGTTAGGGGGTATAATGACCTCTCTGTCACAAACACATGTCCTATTCTATCAAATACATGTTTTACAAGCAACAGTATGTTTTACAAGCAACAATCTTATCTTATAGTGCAATGTCTTAAGAAAGAAAAGGATGCTACATACAATATTTCCATGGAAATAACAGGTTTCAGCATACAGCACACTTATTATGGAGACCCCTAAAATCAAAGTGAAATAATAATGTGGCAGGCTAACCCATTTTGCCCAAATTTAATTTCTGCAACTCAAGATGCTTTTTAAAATCTTGTGTGGCTCCTTGGGGCCACATAAAATTTTGCCCAAAAGACAATAAGGCCAACATTTTCTGAGATTGTGGATTTTCATATAGTTTCTAGCCATAGTTATAGCCGTTCTTGAGGGTCATAATTATTGAAGATTGAAGACAAAAAAATGGTCATATTCCTTCAAAAGACACATTTGACAGTTCATTCAAGTTCCAAGGTTTTATATTTTAGAGGACAAGCTGTTGGCTTGAGTTGTTAATCATTTTTGTGGATATCTTTGTTTGTATGCTAAATAAACCAAGCACAAAAAGTAAGTAATCCCCTTTAATAATACCAATCAAGTGTTTTATATCATTTTCGTTGTTGATTTGTCACAGCAACACAAACCAAACATGTGAATAGTGCCAACCAAAAATGTGTCAAAATGGCCAGTAATAATTTTCTGTTGTCAGTCATTGCGGTTTGAGCTTCAAATGCTGCCAGTTGAGTGCAACTGGTGTGCCTTTACTATTATCTGAGCATGGGTTGTGGTTTCTCCAAGCAGCAGCACTGGGGGAAAGATGCCACGTTTGTTCCTTCGGGACAGGGCCCCACACAGTAGGGAAACCCAGCATATAGAGTGGCAGCATCATTTGGCGTCAGTCCACCATTTCCAAACTTAGAAACAAGTTCCATGAGACTGCGGAAGTCAAAGACAGACCAAGAAGTGGCTGTCTTAGGAAGAGAACACCCCAAGAAGACTGATGGTTCCTCACTTCTGCTGCACTAAGGAACTGTAGGTTAACTGCGAGAGACTTACAAGATTTTCTAAACTGTGTAAAAACCAGCTGTCACTACAGACTGTGAGAAACATATGGATCTCCCACCACACACTAATAAAGGCTCTGTGTAAGGGTATAGCAAGCCAACATGTTTTTTTTTGTGTGTGTCTGTGCAATCTTCAATTAGCCTGACATAGCCCACCCACAATACAAATGTTCATCCGTATTCATGGTCTGGGGGCAGTCTTCTGGGGTGGGTTTACATCGGTAGAGAGACAACCGACCAATAAGCGAAGTTGATTAGACGAGCTGTCCAATCATTTCAAACCAGAACTGAATGCCCTCCCCCCCTAGCCTGGCGATGCCATCTTACGTACCTCTCTTCATGTGTACCTCTCTCGACAATAACTCCAAAAAAGTCCTGTGTAACCTATGTAAACATGCAGGATAATGACCATTTTTTTGTCATCAATCTTCAATTATTATGACCTTCCAATGGCTGAAACTATGTGATCCACCATCTCAGAAAATGGTGGCCATTTTGTCTTTTGGGCAACTCTTTACGTGGCCCCAAGAAGAAGATTTTGAAAAGCATTTTGAGTTGCAGAATTCAAATTTGGGCAAAATGGGTTAGGCCTAGCCTGCCAATTTTCAATTTCCTTTTTTAATTTTCAATTGGTTTAGTTAACCTTTGCAGATACATATTTGGTGGAATAAAGCAAGCGTTCTGTGAAAAGAGAATCATTATAATCAGGGGTTAAAGTGGGGGGGAATGCGGGGGTACGCAGTACCGGCACCTCAGATAAATGAACAATATGAGCCTATTCTTCTTCTATACATTTTTCTTTGCCAAATCCCACTTTAACCGCTGATTAAAGTGGGGGTCATTTTTATTTAGATATTTTTCTGTTTAGTCATAGTCAACCTTTGTCAACAAAATATTACAGTATTTCTGTGGAAAAGTGATCATCTTTAATGATTATGGCCCTCCAGAATGGCTGAAACTGTATGAAAATACGCTGTTTTGGAAAATGTCTGGCATTTGGATTTTGGGCAAAATTTGAGGTGCCCCCAAATCTTAATCTCTTTTAATAGGCCTTCTGATCAGCAGATACATATCCAGTGGAATAAAACAGGTGTTCTGTGAAAAAGGGGTCATTATAGTGTTGAAAGATGCCAAAATGCGGAATTCTATCAATTTTGACCAATTTCCTTGATATATTTTAAGGGGTAATTTTTATTTATATATTTTTTTCCGTAACCAACCTTTGTTAACATGTCTTTGAAGGAATATGACAGTATATTGTGGAAAAGAGACCATCTTTAATGATTATGGCCTTCCAAAATGGTTGAAACTGTATCAAAGTACGCCATTTTGGAAAATGTCGGCCATATTGGATTTTGGGCATGATTTGAGGTGGCCCCAAGTCTTAATCTCTTTTAATAGGCCTTCTGATAAACAGATACATATTCAGTGGGAAAAAAACAGGTTTTCTGTGAAAAAGGAGTCATTATAATGGCCAAAATGCGAAATTCTACCAATTTTGACCAATTTCTTTGATATATTTTAAGGGGGTAGTTTTTATTGACAATTTTTTTGCTTAGTCAACCTTTGTTAACATGTCTTTGAAGGAATATGAAAGTATTTTGTGGAAAAGAGATCATCTTTAATGATTATGGCCTTCCAGAATGGCTGAAACTGTATGAAAATACGCCATTTTGGAAAATGTCGGCCATATTGGATTTTGGGCAAAATTTGAGGTGGCCCCAAGTCTTAATCTCTTTTAATAGGCCTTCTGATCTGGATTCCACAGAGAAAACTTTGACAGGAAACTAGGCCTAATTTTTCCAGCAAATGACCTGTCTATATGTGTGCATTTTCGGTCGCAATACGTTGCTATTGCCTACCGGTCACATTGTTTTACTTAGGCCTATTATAAATTAATATAATATTTTTTAAAAAAGTGCCGGGGATAAAATTAGCAATAATTAAAAGTGGGTGGTACGCGTCCCCGGCGTCCCCGGCGTAAATGACGCGCTTGCCTGACTGTACTATGCATTTGATAAGACATCTTTTGCAGGTAATTGTGCCATTAAATGTTGACTAAATATTCCCCTGAAAAAGACTATTATAAAAACACAAATCTCCCCCATTTCCCTCTGTGGGATAGAGTCAAGATGGATTCAAGCAGAAAAGTCACTAGTAATTATACACACTTTTCAAAAACAAAGTTACTACGTGCTAACAAAGTTACATAGTGCTAGAGACTAATTAGTAAGAAAAGACACAGAGCAAAACAAAGTCTGTGTGTGTGTGTTCAGACAGATGTAATACACTCAGTAGTGCTGGTCACACACATAGTGCAGTCACAGCGCAGGGCTACGGGGTAGGTGTGTGTGTGTGTGTGCGTGTGTGTGTGTGTGTGTTCAGACAGATGTAATACACTCAGTAGTGCTGGTCACACACATAGCACAGTCGCAGCGCAGGGCTACGGGGTAGGTGTGTGTGTGTGTGTGTGTGTTCAGACAGATGTAATACACTCAGTAGTGCTGGTCACACACATAGCACAGTCGCAGCGCAGGGCTACGGGGTTGGTGTGTGTGTGTGTGTGTGTGTGTGTTCAGACAGATGTAATACACTCAGTTGTGCTGGTCACACACATAGCACAGTCGCAGCGCAGGGCTACGGGGTAGGTGTAGGTGGGGTCGATGTTTGCGGAGCAGTTGGGCAGACGCACCGTCACCAGACGCGTCTCGTTGTACGTACACACACGCTGGTACGACTCAATGTAGGGCGGCTCCAGCACTGGTTTCTATGGAGACACAGGTAAACAGGAAACAGCTTGAAAAAAAAAAAAGCCTCAGTCTCTCTAATCTCAAATTGACTAAACTACACCCTCTGGTGGCAGCATAAGGGGCTGCAGGCAACAGCAACAGATAACTCAACTAGTCTCAAATCAGGGATTCCTGCTCTGTCAAAGTGAGTGTATCTGTATCTGTGTGTGTGTGTGTGTGTGTGTGTGTGTCTGACCTCCCATGTCTCACAGCGGCCCCAGCAGGCATCGGTGGTAATGTGCAGTGTGTGTGTGTGTGTGTGTGTCGGTGGTGATGTGCATGCCTCCACATCCAGGCTTCTTGGCCAGGAAGCTGAATTCCCTCACAGCGCAGCCAATGAAACGCCTCAGATACACCATGGAGGCTCTGTCCTTCACATGCCCATCTGACTCTCAGCTTCACAAACACGTTTTTCAAACTCTAATATCAAAGACTCTGCTGAAGTTAGCAGCGCTGTCCTCCAGACCAATGATGCTGTGCAGTGAGAGCTCAGGTAGACCCGCTAGTTATAATGAGAACACACACAGACACACACACACACACACACACACACACACACACACACACACACACACACACACACCAGTGATGCTGTGCAGTGAGAGCTCAGGTAGACCCACTAGTTATAATGAGAACACACACACACACACACACACACACCAGTGATGCTGTGCAGTGAGAGCTCAGGAAGACCCACTACTTATAATGAGAATACACACACACACAGGGGTGTAGTGGGCGTTGCACGCGAGGGTACGGAGTCCCCCCACTTCTCTTAGCAGATCATTTATGTAGGCTATTTGTAACAATTTAATATTGAGCATTCCCTTTTTAACATGACATTGCGTACCCCCACTTAAAAATCCCCACACGACACCTCTGCACACACACACATACACACACACACACACTCACTCATAAGTGAGGCTGTGCAGTGAGAGCTCAGGAAGACCCACTACTTAAAATGAGAATCCACCTGTCAAGAGGGCTAATATTGCACTGATGTTTCACACACCATTGGGAAGAAATAAGGAAGCAGACACTGAATGGTATAGAATTAAATTCCTCCCTATTTTAGGATGCCTCGATTTACCCTGTGCAAAACAATATTGCAGAATTTAGTCATGTTTAGTCATAGTCATAGTCATAGTCATGTTTATTTATATAGCACAATTTAAAAACAACCAAAGGTTGACCAAAGTGCTCAAAAAAAAGTTATAATAACAGTACAGGACAAAAAAAAAAAAGTAAATAATAATAATAATAATAATAAGATCACATATACAAAATTAAATACAATAGAGAGAGAAAAGAAAGCTAAAATAACATGTACAGCCTAAATTAATTCCATACTTCATTTAAAAGCCATTAATAGCATATGATCCCTTAACTTTGCTTTAAAAGCACCAATAGTTGGTGTGGATCTAATGTGGAGAGGCAGATTGTTCCACAACTTGGGCCCAGCCACTGAAAAAGCACGGTCACCTTTACTTTTCAGACGACTCTGAGTTACTGAGAGCAGTAGCTTATCTGAGGACCTTAGAGTTCTAGGAGGGCAGTGAAAGTGTACAAGTTTCCTTAGATATTGGGGAGCTTGACCATTTAAAGCTTTGAACACAAAAACAAGAATTTTGAAATCTACTCTAAATGTAACTGGTAGCCATTTCAAGGATTTCAAGACTGGAGATATATGTGCTGACCTTTTAGTTTTGGTAAGCAGCCTTGCAGCTGCATTTTGCACCATCTGAAGTCGGGATAGAGTGGACTGAGTGACACCAAAGTAAAGGGAGTTGCAGTAGTCCAGGCACAAATTTAGAACAAAGAACTACAGTGAAATAACATCTACATTACACTGTGCCGTAGTGGCCAAAAAACAGGTCCCCGTGTCTTTAAAACTGTGAATAGTACTGGATGTAAGATTTGTAAGATCAGTATGATATTCAGAAGTATATTCAGCATCACTGAGTATATTCAAGACATTTCAGAAGCAAGCTACCTATGGTTGCTCAGTAGACACAGCCTACCAAATAAGGATATTTCCTTAGCTTGAATGTGGCAGAATTTTTATATAATACATCTTTCCAAGATTTACCCTTATCAAGGCTTCAGAAAAATAATGAAATAAAATAACATCACCCACGGTTAAATTCTATATTTATTTTTATCGTGAGGAAGAGGCTTGGTGCCCTATGTGCAGCATGTGGTCTGTGTCAGGGACGTAGAGGTGGCTAAAAGCAGTAAGATGGAGATA
>JAODXP020000093.1:42500-48954 GCA_027497455.2 Sardinella longiceps | reverse complement strand
ACACACACACACAGCACTGCAGTGGACTCCTCCTCACTGTCCTCAGAGAAGCAGACCACAAGTGTGTGCTGGTCTAGTCCTCAGTCCCAGAAGTGTATGTGTGTGTGTGTGTGTGTGTGTGTGTGTGTGTGTGTTAGTCTCTTCTCAGTCCCACGAGTGTGTGTGTGTGTAGCCCACTGTCCCACAAGTGTTATTGTGTGTAGTCCACAGTGCCTCAAGTGTGTGTGTGTGTAGTCCACAGTGCCTCAAGTGTGTGTGTGTAGTCCACGGTCCCACAAATGTGTGTGTGTGTATAGTCCACGGTGCCACGAGTGTGTGTGTGTGTGTGTAGTCCACGGTGTGTGTCTAGTCCTATTTCACACTCAGTGTACAGAGACCAGGTCTGGCAGTCCTACACAAGCGTAATAATTAGTAACATAATGAATCTAAAATCACTTCTTCAAACACACACTCCAAATTTGGTTTTAGTTTAGTCCCTCTGTGTGTGTGGGGGGGGGGGGGGGGGGGGGGGTCTTTCTTTTTAGTCACTTTGTGTGTATGTGGGAGTGTGTCTTTCTTTTTAGTCTCTCTGTGTGTGTGTCAATTTCTTTTTAGTCCGTGTGTGTGTGTGTGTGTGTGTGTGTGTGTGTGTGTGTGTGTGTGTGTGTGTGTGTGTCTGTTTTCAGTCTTTTCAGTCCATTTCTTTTGCCCTCTTCTCTGCTTTTTCTCGTGTTCCAGACAGGCTCTCTCTCAGGTGTGTGTGTGTGTGTGTGTGTGTGTGTGTGTGTGTGTGTGTGTGAGAGAGAGGAGAGAGTGTGTGTGTGTGAGTGAGTGAGTGTGTGTGTGTGTGTGTCAGTATGAGGCCATAGCTGTGTGTCTGGCTATACGGTGGTCTCGTGTTTCCAGAGTCCGGTGCGGATGTTTCCAGAAGCGTGTCTCTCGGGTCCGAGACTGAGAGGGTTCTGGAGAGGGTTCTGGTGTCTCAGGGAGTTTTGTAGGGGGTTCTGGTTCTGGTTCTGGTTGTGTGTTCCGTTGTCCTTGTGCGGCCCGAGTGAGGAGGTGCTGGCCAGGTTCAGCCCGTAACTCTGCACTTTGGGCCGGGGAATCCAGTCCCAGTGGCAGTGACATCACAGAGGGGCGTGGTCTGTGGGAGTGACATCACCGAAGGTGGAGTGTCCAATGTCTCAATGTCGTCTCCTCCTTGCCCATCCTCATCTACTTGTGTGTGTGTGTGTGTGTTTAACACACTCCCATCCTCATCGCCTGCCGTGTGTGTGTTTAACACACTCCCATGCTCACTGCTTGCTGTGTGTGTGTGTATGACACTCCCATCCTCATCTCCTGCCGTGTGTGTGTGTGTGTGTGTGTGTGAGTGTAACACATCCCCATTGGCCAGCGTGGAACCCAGGCCCACGTCTAGAACGCTAGAACTCAGAACCGGGTCGGTGCTGACGGCGTTCCCCAGATCGCTCGCGATGCTGACTCCGTTCCCCAGGCCTGCGGCCAGGCTGCTGGCGTGTGTGTGTGTGAGGTTGCTGCCGTGTGTGTGTGTGTGTGAGTCGGAAGGCAGCGGGAGGCTGTGTGAGTTGGGGCGCTGCGGTCGCTCGTGTCTGGGGCGGTGGTGATGCCGGTGTGTGTGTGAGTGTGTGTGTGTGTCGCTGGCGTCCGAGCTGTCAGGCTGAAGCTGCTGCATGTGCCGCTGTCTGTACGCCATGTAAGCCGCACGCCGACTGGCCCTGGTGACCTCCGACCTCTGGTGACCTCCACGTGACCTCTGGGCAACCCCGCCGGCCTGGCCCTCACTCTCCACGCTGGTGGGCACGTCGTAGGCGTACTCCCTCAGCACGGCCAATCGGGACGCTCGATCCCGATCCCTCGCACGCGCTCGGTTCTTGTGGTGGCGCCCCCCGCCCCCGTTAGACACACACACCCCGCTACAGTCGGCACTGACACCGCCATCGGAGCGCTGGGGTTGGCCAGGTTGCTGGGGGCAACGGAGGAGTGTGAGTGTGTGTGTGTGTGTGTGTGGTTAGTGCGGAGCTGCAGCTCGATGGGCGTGACGTGCATCTTGATGTCGTTGTCCAGGGAGTGTTCCGTCAGGCTGTTGTCCAATAGGGCGCCAGCGTTGGACACGGGGGCGGGGACAGGAACAGGAACAGGATTATTATGGGGTGTGGTTGTTAGGGCCGTCCTGCTCTGGGCCGCTGCCTCTACCTGGAGCACACACACACATACACAGACAGAGAACACACACACACACACACACACACACACAGTACACAGATGAGAATACATCACACACACACACACACACACACACACACAATACACTGATGAGAATACATCACACACACACACACACACACACACACACACACACAGTACACTGATGAGAATACCTCACACACACACACACACACACACACACACACACATACACTGATGAGAATACATCACACACACACACACACACACACACACACACACACTGATGACAGCACACTGATGAGACATCACACACACACACACACACACACACACACACACTGATGAGAATACATCACACACACACACACACACACACACAATGCACTGATGAGAATACATCACACACACACACACACACACACACATACACACACACAATACACTGATGAGAATACATCACACACACACACACACACACATACACACACACAATACACTGATGAGAATACATCACACACACACAGACACACACACACACACACACACACACACACACTAGACAATGTAATTCCAGGGAAATTACAAATGCATTACAATGCACATTGTTTGCTATTTTAGTTGGTATGTTGAAACTGTGGTTCCTGGACCATCGCTAGGGTCCCTAAGGTGGTTGCTAGGCAGTTGCTAGGTTAGGTTTGGTTGTTAGTAGGGTGGTTTCTAGGTTAGTCATGTTGGTCGCTATGTTGGTTGCTAGGTTGTAACTGTGGAAGTGGTTGCTTGGCTGTTGCTAGGGTACCTAAGGTGGTTGCTAGGCAGTTGCTAGTTTAGGTATGGTGGTTGCTAGGTTAAGCATGTCGGTTGCTATTTTGGTTGCCAGGTTAGAATTGTGGAAGTGGTTGTTAGCCCGTTGCTAGGGTACTTGAGGTGGTTGCTAGAGTAGGTGTGGTGGTTGCTAGGTTAAGTTGTTGGTTGCAACTGAGGAATAGGTTGCTAGGCCATTACTATGGTATGTGAGGTTGTTGCTAGGTTGTTGCTAGGGTAGGTATGGTGGTTGTTAGGGTGGTTGCTAGGTAATTCATAGATTAATAGTAGCCTGGATGCATAGTTGATAAACAGTTTAAATGGGTCAACAGACTTTTATTTTGAAAGTTTGGAGTTTTAGGGCAGAGGAAACAGGAACAGGATCTGTAGTCGTAACAGAGCTAATTGTAGTCCTAAAGTTTAAAAAGTGACAATGGTGTAGCTGGGCAGACTGTCGGGCAAAGGATTCTGATTGGCTAATGGCCCATTGTGATGTCACCCAACTGTACGTTCACACCAACATTTGAGCTTTTGTAGCTCAAAAAAGCAGCTGCTAAATTTTCTGTGTTCGCCCAAATCGCTCTATCGCTCATTACGTGCCTGTTGTCATTCCCATTAACATCACAGCGTTTAGATTTTACAGCTGAAACGCGCATAGCTAATTTGCATAAAGTTAACCGTTTTTTAGCTTTTTTTAGTCGCTCACAGCATTTTCATTTACTCTAGTTACTGTACATCACATACACCTAGATAGAGTCTCCCAGCAACTACGCACGCACGCACGCACGCACGCACACACACACACACACACACACACACACACACACACACACACACACACACAAGTATATACATCACCTGCAGGTTGGTGAGTTTGGCAGATGTCCGCAGGCTGGGAGCGCTCCTATTGGTTCCACAGTTCGACTCCGCCTCCCCGCCACACTTCCCCTCGCCGTTTCCTCTGGACGACACGGAGGAGCCAGTAACCATAGCAACCCCACCGGCAGCGGCCGAGGAGGCGATGGCCTCGGGCAGCGGCAGCAGAGTGAGTGTGTGGAGCGGTCGCCGGGGGCAACACGAGCAGGAGCGCGCCCATAGGCGACGCACGTCAGAGCGACTGGCAGCGTGATGAGTCATCAGGAAGGCAGCCAATGAGAGCGCAGTCAGCCCAAACAGACACGCCCCCGTCAGAGACAGAGGGGAGGGGGTGGGGCTATTATGGGATGGGCTGTTAGCTGATTGGCTGAAGGCCGGGTCATGTGACACAGCGAGCGCTCCAAACGCCCAGAGAAGCAGGAAGAGGCCGAGCGTTGAGGCCACGCCCACAAGCTGCGTTCGGAAGCTCTGCTCGTTCTCTACCAGAGGGGGCGGAGTCACACTCTCCATGCCGGCCAATCGCTGCATCTCGTCCGGAGTGGGCGGCTCTTTGAGCTCGTAGCGGCGCTCTGGGTGACGGCGAAGCTGCAGGAGGATCAGCAGGAAGTAGAGCGTGTCCACAAACACGATGAACGCCAGCGGCCCGAAGAACGCCCCTAGACTCGGCTCCCACGCCATCCAGCAACTAGAGGACACACACACACACACACACACACACACACACACACACACACACACACACACACAGATTAGACATGATAAACACCAGTGGCCCAAAGAACACTCCCAGACTCGGCTCCCACACCATCCAGCAACTACAGGACACACACACACACACACACACACACACACACACACACACAGAGGACTCACTAGTGTGCTTTGTTCTGGCTGCCGTAGTTCCTGATGTTGGCTGCTGCAGTGATTCCACACACGATGATGGGGATTCCTCCTCCAATCAGGTAGAACCTAAACACACACACACACACACACACACACACACACACACAGCACGAGAGAGTTTACATGATGGTCCTCACCTTCTCTCTCAGTGTAAACACACCTCCATACTATACACATGAGCATGTCCAAACACACACACACATAGTGGGTGAAGTGCACTCTGGGAAATGTAGTTTACCTGAGCATGGGTCTGGGGGTTAAGTGGTGATTGATGGGAAATGTAGTTTACCTGAGCATGGGTCGTGGGGGTGCACTATGGGAAATGTAGTTTACCTGTGCATGGGTCTGGGGGTAAGTGGTGATTGATGGGAAATGTAGTTTACCAGAGCATGGGACTGGGGGTGCACTATGGGAAATGTAGTTTACCTGAGCATGGGTCGTGGGGGTGAGTGGATGTGGTGCATTATGGGAAATGTAGTTTACCTGAGCATGGGTCGTGGGGGTGAGTGGATGTGGTGCACTATGGGAAATGTAGTTTACCTGAGCATGGGTCGTGGGGGTGGTGCACTATGGGAAATGTAGTTTATCTGAGCATGGGTCGTGGGGGTGGTGCACTATGGGAAATGTAGTTTATCTGAGCATGGGTCGTGGGAGTGGTGCACTATGGGAAATGTAGTTTACCTGAGCATGGGTCGTGGGGGTGCACTATGAGAAATGTAGTTTACCTGAGCATGGGTCGTGGGGGTGAGTGGTGCACTATGGGAAATGTAGTTTACCTGAGCATGGGTCTGGGGGTGAGTGGATGTGGTGCACTATGGGAAATGTAGTTTACCTGAGCATGGGTCGTGGGGGTGGTGCACTATGGGGAATGTAGTTTACCTGAGCATGGGTCGTGGGGGTGAGTGGATGTGGTGCATTATGGGAAATGTAGTTTACCTGAGCATGGGTCTGGGGGTGCACTATGGGAAATGTAGTTTACCTGAGCATGGGTCGTGGGGGTGGTGCACTATGGGAAATGTAGTTTACCTGAGCATGGGTCGTGGGGGTTGGTGGATGTGGTGCACTATGGGAAATGTAGTTTATCTGAGCATGGGTATGGGGGTACACTATGGGAAATGTAGTTTACCTGAGCATGGGTCGTGGGAGTGGTGCGCTATGGGAAATGTAGTTTATCTGAGCATGGGTATGGGGGTACACTATGGGAAATGTAGTTTACCTGAGCATGGGTCGTGGGGGTGCATTATGGGAAATGTAGTTTACCTGAGCATGGGTCGTGGGGGTGGTGGCGGTTCGTCCAGCTCCTCGTAGCGTTTGGCTTTACGGGTCACCTGCTTATAGATGTTCCTGGCCGTCACTCCTGACCACAGAGCAGTGGCCAGCGTAGAGTAGTGCAGTACATACACTACCACACACACACACATACACCACACCACACAGCACACACACACACACACACACACACACACACACACACAAACACAGGATTAAACACACAGAGCAGTGGCCAGCGTAGAGTAGTGCAGTACTATACCCACCTACACACACACACACACACACACACACACACACACACACAAACACAGGATTAAACACACAGAGCAGTGGCCAGCGTAGAGTAGTGCAGTACTATACCCACCTCACACACACACACACACACACACACACACACACACACAAACACAGGATT
>JAODXP020000093.1:17500-27500 GCA_027497455.2 Sardinella longiceps | reverse complement strand
GCATCTGAGGGACGTCTGAATTTGGGAAAGAATTCTAAACATGACTGGCCTGCTGGACTCTCGCTCCGTCTCTCTCACACACACACACACACTCATTAAAACCGCACGCAGACACACACACACACACACACGCGCGCGTGCGCACACACACACACACACAGAAACATGCATGCTCAGTACTCATACCAACACACAGAAGATCTGTTCACTAAGAAAAGAGGGGGGGGGAGTGAGAGAGAGAGAGTGAGTGAGAGGGGGGTGAGAAAGAAAGAGAGGGGAGAGTGAGAGGGAAAAAGAGTGAAAGTGTGTGTGTGTGTGTGTGTGTGAGTGTGAGGTGTGAGAGAGAGAGAGAGAGAGAGAGAGAGAGAGAGTAAGGGGGAGGAAAGAGTGTGTGTGTGTGTGTGTGAGTGAGTGAGAGAGAGAGAGAATGAGAAAGAGAGAGAGAAAGGGGGGTGGTAAGTAAGAGAGAGGGGGGAGGGGGACTGCAAAGAAGAAAACCATGACCTTGACAGAGTGTGTGTGTGTGTGTGTGTATGTAGCCCAGATAGGAAATGGTGAAGTGAGAAGTAAGACTAGCTCCGCTGACACACAATAGCCCTTCACAATGTCTCCCACACACACACACACACACACACACACAAACAGAGACAAGGGCTATAATTACCATCTCCTTCTCCACCCAGCCCCCTCTTCTACTCTCCAGGCCTAGAGTATGGCGCTGCTGTGTGTGTGTGTGTGTGTGTGTGTGTGTGTGTGTGTACGTACTCTCCAGGCTAGAGTAGTAGCTAGCTGTGCTGTGTGTGTGTGTGTGTTGTGTGAAATGTAATATTTTAAACACACACACAATCACCAATATTATGATTAAAAGTATAAATTTCCTTGTGAGTATATCTGGCAAAAAGAAAAGTTTGCAAGGACCTACTTTCATGACCGAGCTTCAACTCAGTTCTGCTGCTAGCCAGCTACATTTCACAGACTACCGGTTCTAATGCCAAATAAGACGTATTTCACAGACTAGACAAGTAAAGTTGTAATGCTAGCCAGCTACAGGTATATTTCACAGACTAGACAAGTAAAGTTGTAATGCTAGCCAGCTACAGGTATATTTCACAGACTAGTCAAGTAAAGTTGTAACGCTAGCCAGCTACAGGTATATTTCACAGACTAGACAAGTAAAGTTGTAATGCTAGCCAGCTACAGGTATATTTCACAGGCTAGACAGAGTGCAAAGCTAGCCAGCTACAGGTATATTTCACAGGCTAGACAACTAAAGTTTTAATGCTAGCCAGCAACAGGTATATTTCAGACTAGACAAGTAAAGTTCTGCTGCTACCCAGCTACAGGTATATTTCACAGACTAGTCAAGTAAAGTTCTGCTGCTAGCCAGCTACAGGTATATTTCACAGACTAGACAAGTAAAGTTGTAATGCTAGCCAGGTACAGGTATATTTCACAGACTCAGAAAAGTAAAGTTCTGCTGCTAGCCAGCTACAGGTATATTTCACAGACTAGTCAAGTAAAGTTGTAACGCTAGCCAGCTACAGGTATATTTCACAGACTAGACAAGTAAAGTTGTAACGCTAGCCAGCTACAGGTATATTTCACAGACTAGACAAGTAAAGTTGTAATGCTAGCCAGCTACAGGTATATTTCACAGACTAGACAAGTAAAGTTCTGCTGCTAGCCAGCTAAAGGGATATTTCACAGACTAGTCAAGTAAAGTTGTAATGCTAGTCAGCTACAGGTATATTTCACAGACTAGACAAGTAAAGCTAGCCAGCTACAGGTATATTTCACAGACTAGACAATTAAAGTTCTGCTGCTAGCCAGCTACAGGTATATTTCACAGACTAGACAAGTAAAGTTCAGCTGCTAGCCAGCAACAGGTATATTTCACAGACTAGACAAGTAGTTCTGCTGCTAGCCAGCTACAGGTATATTTCACAGACTAGTCAAGTAAAGTTATAACGCTAGCCAGCTACAGGTATATTTCACAGACTAGGACAAGTAAAGTTCTAACTGCTAGCCAGCTAAAGGGATATTTCACAGACTAGACAAGTAAAGTTCTGCTGCTAGCCAGCTAAAGGGATATTTCACAGACTAGTCAAGTAAAGTTCTGCTGCTAGCCAGCTACAGGTATATTTCACAGACTAGACAGTAAAGTTCTGCTGCTAGTCAGCTACAGGTATATTTCACAGACTAGTCAAGTAAAGTTGTAACGCTAGCCAGGTACAGGTATATTTCACAGACTAGACAAGTAAAGTTCTGCTGCTAGCCAGCTAAAGGGATATTTCACAGACTAGTCAAGTAAAGTTGTAACGCTAGCCAGCTAAAGGGATATTTCACAGACTAGACAAGTAAAGTTCTGCTGCTAGCCAGCTAAAGGGATATTTCACAGACTAGTCAGAAGTAAAGTTCTGCTGCTAGCCAGCTAAAGGGATATTTCACAGACTAGACAAAGTAAAGTTGTAATGCTAGTCAGCTACAGGTATATTTCACAGACTAGACAAGTAAAATTCTGCTGCTAGCCAACTACAGGGATATTTCACAGACTAGTCAAGTAAAGTTGTACGTACAGGTATATTTCACAGACTAGACAAGTAAAGTTCTGCTGCTAGCCAGCTAAAGGGATATTTCACAGACTAGTCAAGTAAAGTCCTGCTGCTAGCCAGCTAAAGGGATATTTCTACAGACTAGTCAAGTAAAGTTGTAATGCTAGTCAGCTACAGGTATATTTCACAGACTAGACAAGTAATGCTACTACTAAAGGCACAGCTACAGGTTAGAGTAAAGCTGCTAGCCAGCTAAAGGGATACTTCACAGACTAGTCGAGCTAAAGTTCTGCCAGCCAGCTAAAGGGATATTTCACAGACTAGACAAGTAAAGTTGTAATGCTAGTCAGCTACAGGTATATTTTACAGACTAGACAAGTAAAATTCTGCTGCTAGCCAACTACAGGTATATTTCACAGACTAGTCAAGTAAAGTTATACCTGTAGCTGGCTAGCATTACAACTTCACTAGACTAGACAAGTGAAGTATCCGCTTTAGCCAGCTAACAGGGATATTTCACATGACTAGTCAAGTAAAGTTCTGCTGCTAGCCAGCTAAAGGGATATTTCACTAGACTAGTCAAGTAAAGTTGTAACTGCTAGTCAGCTAGCAGGTATATTTCACTAGACTAGTCAAGTGAAATGCTAGCCAGGTACAGGTATATTTCACAGACTAGACAAGTAAAGTTCTCTATACTAGCTAGCTACAGGTTTATTTCACAGACTAGACAAGTGAAAGTAACCCAATCTAACTGCTGGTCCTCCCAGCCAAGCAAACATCAACAGTAAGAAAGTGAGCAAGTCAGTAACTCATGGATTAAAGCCCAAAATTTTCATTTGACTGAAATTTCTATGGAGAAGGGGGGGGGGGTCTAGGTGGTGATCAGGGGAGGGGGCGTTGCCCACTAGATGCACTTGATACAGGCCTAGTGCTGTCCTCTAAATGAAAATAGTTGGCCTTTTCATTGTCATGTCATGTGTCATGAGGTTATAACAAATGCATAACCATACACATGGTACAATGAAAACCTAAAATATATATAATAGGCTATAGGCTAGTCTTATTATAAAACTAAGGACAAATAGCCTTTATTTGTGAAGCTAAATTTCATTCATGAAATCAAGAGTTTTATCGTAGTTTTAGCTTTTAAAAATGTTCTAACAAATCAACATCGGCAGAGGGTGTGTCGGTGTCCGCATGCGGGAGGGAGAGAGAGAGATGCATGGATGACAAGCGTCTACTCACTTAATAAGGGCTAGTAAATAATGCTCAATACTGGTTACATGCAACAAATTACGCTGTCACAAATATGGTTTCAAGAATTAGCGCTAGTGTTTACGTTTTATTAGCAACCGTAAATCAGTTGCCTTACGCAAGTTGAACTGAATGAACTGCAATAGCGCTTCTCACAAGGCAAAATGCAGGTGGAGCGTAGGTGGAGCACTAACAAGTGAAGCGAAATATCAAATGCTCCCTCACAAGAGATGTTCTGTTATCTTGGCCTACGTCCCTATGGACAGCTTGGCTCAATTTCGATTTACCGACATTAGGCCTACCACAAACTGAAGAAGAAACATCACGCAACTCTTTGCATGCGCTCATTACTCCGATGATGCGGGTCTTTCTTGTCTTTTTTTGTAGTGGGCTGATCAATCATGATCAACGACAAACTGAAAGAGGCATTGTCGCCTCATATTTTAATTCTCAGTCTCTGAGTAGAGGTTTTTAAATAGGTTAGCCTACATATTTTGCTTAAATCGTTGAAATGATAGGCCTAGGTCCGCTATGACTTCAAAGCTGAAATCATGCCCGTTTACTGTATGGTGATGACTATTCTTCATTAAATGGATCGAGTGTCATTACCATAAATTTGCTGTAACAGTCGGAACTAATAGTCTATAGCTGGGGTTGTAAACAGACTACACTTGAAAATCACTTTATTTTCCTGAATAAATTAAGCACTATATTCACCTTGCTCACCTGAGAACCCTATGCTGCGCTGGCCCATAGTAGCGTAAAGAAAAAGTGGATCTGCTCTGCGCTCACGCAAACACTGCAAGTCTGGCCAACAAGTTTGTGCCTTTATTTAGATACGCATCATGACGTTCTTATGTCAGTTATTTGCAGAAATAAAGACAGTTCATTTAGTTTGATTATTTCCCCCTTTGTTCATTTCATCATTAATAAATCACATAATAAATTTTATGATAAGACGCAATTGACGGAAATCCGTCATACCGACGGAGAACTTTAATCCATGGTAACTAAGTAAGTAAGTAAGTAAGTAAGTAAGACAGATGGACAGACAGCTCCTGGCTCTAATAGGCCTTGCCTATTTCTTCACACACACACACACACACACACACACACACACACACACACACACACACACACACAGGACTTACAGTCTCTCCAGGGAGGACAGACTGAGGAAAGAGCCATTCTTCTCTCCCTCTCACACACACACACACACACACACACACACACACGACTTACAGTCTCTCCAGAGAGGACAGGCCGAGGAAAGAGCCGTTCTTCAGCTCCTGGATCTTATTGTTGTTCAGAATCCTGCAAAGAATAGAAACACTGGGATTAGACTGGGAATTACACTGGGAGTGGGAATAACTCAGACTGGGAATAAGACTGAGATTAGACTGGGAACAACACTGGGATCAGACTGGGAATTACACTGGGAGTGGGAATAACTCAGACTGGTCTGGGAACTGGACTGGGAACAACACTGGGATTAGACTGGGAATTACACTGGGACTGGGAATAACTCAAACTGGGAATAAGACTGAGATTAGACCGAGAATAATGCGGAGATCAGACTGGGAATAACACTGAGATCAGACCGGGAATAATGCTGGGAGTGGGAATAACTTAGACTGGGAATAACTCAGACTCGGAATAACACGGAGATCAGACTGGGAATAACACTGGGATTAGACTGGGAATAACGCTGGGAGTGGGAATAACTCAGACTGGGAATAACATTGAGATCAGACTGGTAATAAGACTGAGTTTAGACAGGGAATAACTCCGACTGGGAATAACATTGGGAGTGGGAATAACTCAGACTGGGAATAATGCTGAGATTAGACTGGGAATTACACTGAGATTGGACTGGGAATAACACTGAGTAGAAGAGTTAGAATAACACTGGGAGTGAGAATAAGACTGGGAGTGGGAATAACACTGGGAGTGGGAATAACACTGAGTAGAAGAGTTAGAATAACACTGGGAGTGGGAATAACACTGGGAGTGGGAATAACACTGGGAGTGAGAATAAGACTGGGAGTGGGAATAAGACTGGGAGTGGGAATAACACTGAGTAGAAGAGTTAGAATAACACTGGGAGTGGGAATAACACTGAGTAGAAGAGTTAGAATAACACTGGGAGTGGGAATAACACTGAGTAGAAGAGTTAGAATAACACTGGGAGTGGAAGACTGGGAATAACACTGGGAGTGGGAATAACACTGAGAGTGGAAGAGTTAGAATAACACTGGGACTGGGGATAACACTGAGAGTGGGAATAACACTGAGTAGAAGAGTTAGAATAACACTGGGAGTGGAAGACTGGGGATAACACTGAGAGTGGGAATAACACTGAGTAGAAGAGTTAGAATAACACTGGGAGTGGGGATAACACTGAGAGTGGAAGAGTTAGAATAACACTGGGAGTGGAAGACTGGGGATAACACTGAGAGTGGGAATAACACTGAGTAGAAGAGTTAGAATAACACTGGGAGTGGGAATAACACTGAGAGTGGGAATAACACTGAAGAGTTAGAATAACACTGGGAGTGGGGATAACACTGAGAGTGGGAATAACACTGAGGTTAGAATAACACTGGGACTGGGGATAACACTGAGAGTGAATAACACTGAGGAGAGTTAGAATAACACTGGGAGTGGGGATAACACTGAGAGTGGGAATAACACTGAGTAGAAGAGTTAGAATAACACTGGGAGTGGGGATAACACTGAGAGTGGGAATAACACTGAGTAGAAGAGTTAGAATAACACTGGGAGTGGGGATAACACTGAGAGTGGGAATAACACTGAGAGTGGAAGAGTTAGAATAACACTGGGACTGGGGATAACACTGGGGGGTAACACTGGGAGTGGGAATAACACTGAGTAGAAGAGTTAGAATAACACTGGGAGTGGGAATAACACTGGGAGTGGGAATAACACTGGGAGTGGGAATAACACTGAGTAGAAGAGTTAGAATAACACTGGGACTGGGGATAACACTGAGAGTGGGAATAACACTGAGAGTGGAAGAGTTAGAATAACACTGGGACTGGGGATAACACTGAGAGTGGGAATAACACTGAGTAGAAGAGTTAGAATAACACTGGGAGTGGCACTGGAGGGAATAACACTGAGAGTAAGAGTGAATAACACTGGGAGTGGGAATAACACTGAGAGTGGAAGAGTTAGAATAACACTGGGAGTGGGGATAACACAGAGGGGAATAACACTGGGAGTGGGAATAACACTGAGTAGAAGAGTTAGAATAACACTGGGAGTGGGAATAACACTGGGACTGAGGATAACACTGAGAGTGGGAATAACACTGAGTAGAAGAGTTAGAATAACACTGGGGAGTGGGGATAACACAGAGTGGGAATAACACTGGGAGTGGGAATTAACACTGAGTAGAAGAGTTAGAATAACACTGGGAGTGGGAATAACACTGGGAGTGGGAATAACACTGAGAGTGGGAATAACACTGAGTAGAAGAGTTAGAATAACACTGGGAGTGGGAATAACACTGAGAGTGGAAGAGTTAGAATAACACTGGGACTGGGGATAACACTGAGAGTGGGAATAACACTGAGAGTGGAAGAGTTAGAATAACACTGGGACTGGGGATAACACTGAGAGTGGGAATAACACTGAGTAGAAGAGTTAGAATAACACTGGGAGTGGGAATAACACTGGGAGTGGGAATAACACTGAGAGTGGAAGAGTTAGAATAACACTGGGAGTGGGGATAACACTGAGAGTGGGAATAACACTGGGGAGTGGGAATAACACTGAGTAGAAGAGTTAGAATAACACTGGGAGTGGAAGACTGGGGATAACACTGAGAGTGGGAATAACACTGGGAGTGGGAATAACACTGAGTAGAAGAGTTAGAATAACACTGGGAGTGGGAATAACACTGGGAGTGGGAATAACACTGAGAGTGGGAATAACACTGAGTAGAAGAGTTAGAATAACACTGGGAGTGGGGATAACACTGAGAGTGGAAGAGTTAGAATAACACTGGGACTGGGGATAACACTGAGAGTGGGAATAACACTGAGTAGAAGAGTTAGAATAACACTGGGAGTGGAAGACTGGGGATAACACTGAGAGTGGGAATAACACTGGGAGTGGGAATAACACTGAGTAGAAGAGTTAGAATAACACTGGGAGTGGGAATAACACTGGGACTGGGGATAACACTGAGAGTGGGAATAACACTGAGTAGAAGAGTTAGAATAACACTGGGGAGTGGGAATAACACTGAGAGTGGAAGAGTTAGAATAACACTGGGACTGGGGATAACACTGAGAGTGGGAATAACACTGAGAGTGGAAGAGTTAGAATAACACTGGGACTGGGGATAACACTGAGAGTGGGAATAACACTGAGTAGAAGAGTTAGAATAACACTGGGAGTGGGAATAACACTGAGAGTGGGAATAACACTGAGAGGGAAGAGTTAGAATAACACTGGGACTGGGGATAACACTGAGAGTGGAAGAGTTAGAATAACACTGGGACTGGGGATAACACTGAGAGTGGGAATAACACTGAGTAGAAGAGTTAGAATAACACTGGGAGTGGGAATAACACTGAGAGTGGGAATAACACTGAGAGTGGGAATAACACTGAGTAGAAGAGTTAGAATAACACTGGGAGTGGGAATAACACTGAGAGTGGAAGAGTTAGAATAACACTGGGACTGGGGATAACACAGAGTGGGAATAACACTGAGAGTGGAAGAGTTAGAATAACACTGGGACTGGGGATAACACTGAGAGTGGGAATAACACTGAGTAGAAGAGTTAGAATAACACTGGGAGTGGGAATAACACTGGGAGTGGGAATAACACTGAGAGTGGAAGAGTTAGAATAACACTGGGAGTGGGGATAACACTGAGAGTGGAAGAGTTAGAATAACACTGGGACTGGGGATAACACTGAGAGTGGGAATAACACTGAGTAGAAGAGTTAGAATAACACTGGGAGTGGAAGACTGGGGATAACACTGAGAGTGGGAATAACACTGGGAGTGGGAATAACACTGAGTAGAAGAGTTAGAATAACACTGGGAGTGGGAATAACACTGGGAGTGGGAATAACACTGAGAGTGGAAGAGTTAGAATAACACTGGGACTGGGGATAACACTGAGAGTGGGAATAACACTGGGAGTGGGAATAACACTGAGTAGAAGAGTTAGAATAACACTGGGAGTGGGGATAACACAGAGTGGGAATAACACTGGGAGTGGGAATAACACTGAGTAGAAGAGTTAGAATAACACTGGGAGTGGGAATAACACTGGGAGTGGGAATAACACTGAGAGTGGGAATAACACTGAGTAGAAGAGTTAGAATAACACTGGGAGTGGGAATAACACTGAGTAGAAGAGTTAGAATAACACTGGGAGTGGGAATAACACTGAGTAGAAGAGTTAGAATAACACTGGGAGTGGAAGACTGGGAATAACACTGGGAGTGGGAATAACACTGAGAGTGGAAGAGTTAGAATAACACTGGGACTGGGGATAACACTGAGAGTGGGAATAACACTGAGTAGAAGAGTTAGAATAACACTGGGAGTGGAAGACTGGGGATAACACTGAGAGTGGGAATAACACTGAGTAGAAGAGTTAGAATAACACTGGGAGTGGGGATAACACTGAGAGTGGAAGAGTTAGAATAACACTGGGAGTGGAAGACTGGGGATAACACTGAGAGTGGGAATAACACTGAGTAGAAGAGTTAGAATAACACTGGGAGTGGGGATAACACTGAGAGTGGGAATAACACTGAGTAGAAGAGTTAGAATAACACTGGGAGTGGGGATAACACTGAGAGTGGGAATAACACTAAGTAGAAGAGTTAGAATAACACTGGGACTGGGGATAACACTGAGAGTGGGAATAACACTGAGTAGAAGAGTTAGAATAACACTGGGACTGGGGATAACACTGAGAGTGGGAATAACACTGAGTAGAAGAGTTAGAATAACACTGGGACTGGGAATAACACTGAGAGTGGGAATAACACTGGGACTGGGGATAACACAGAGTGGGAATAACACTGAGAGTAGAAGAGTTAGATTAACACTGGGACTGGGGATAACACTGGAGAGTGGGAATAACACTGAGTAGAAGAGTTAGAATAACACTGGGAGTGGGAATAACACTGGGAGTGGGA
>JAODXP020000093.1:7500-12500 GCA_027497455.2 Sardinella longiceps | reverse complement strand
AGCATCAGATCATCCAAGTGCTGGATCCACAGACACCCCATAGACTACCCCATATGCTGGGCTCCCACACACACACACACACACACACACACACACACACACACACACACAGTATATTGTCTATCCTGTCCCGTCTGTACTATAATTCACTACCTTAAGTAGTCGCTGCACACACACACACACACACACACACACACATCTGTTCTATGAGTAGATGAAGTAAGAGGCCTTTTGATAATGTGTGTGTGTGTGTGTGTGTGTGTGTGTGTGTGTGTGTGTGTGTGTGTGTGTGTGTATACTCACAGTGTGACAGTGCGGTTGGGATAGCTGGCCGGCGGTGTGTGTGTGTGTGTGTGTGTATACTCACAGTGTAACGGTGCGGTTGGGATAGCTGTCCATTAGTGTGTGTCTATGTGTGTGTGTGTGTATACTCACAGTATGGCGGTGCGGTTGGGATAGCTGTCCGGCGGTGTGTGTGTGTGTGTATACTCACAGTGTGACGGTGCGGTTGGGGTAGGTGTCGGGCGGTGTGTGTGTGTGTGTGTGTGTGTGTGTGTGTGTGTGTGTGTCTATGTGTGTGTGTATACTCACAGTGTGACGGTGCGGTTGGGGTAGGTGTCGGGCGGTGGCACGTGTTGCAGGTCCATGCTGCTGCAGACGAGTCTCCGGTCAGCGGAGGTCACGGAGGGAGACCCCGAGCTCACGCCCTTACCGGCATTCCTGCCGCCGCGCTCCTCGGAGGATTTACAGTCCCATGATGATGATGATGATGATGCAGCCGTGCGAACATCAGCCCACAGCACCGCCAGCATCACCAGCTGCAGGACAGTCGCCATGCCGCTACCGCTCCCCATCTCGGAAAACAACCCAAACCCAAACCCGAATCCGTCTCTCTTTTATACGGTGGCCAGAATCAGCAGAAATCCAGCGAGCCGCTTGTACCCGGCCAACTCTTATTGCTCCTCCGGCTCACTCTTATTGCCCCTCCGGCTCACTCTTATTGCCCCTCCGGCCGACTCTTCTTGCCCCTCCGGCTCAGTCTCAGTCTTATTGCCCCTCTGGTTCAGTCTTCTTGCTAGTCAGTGGCTTTGCAACAGGGATCAACTGCACAGTTCCAAACGCCTGGATATGTAAACTAAACTCCACCAAGGTGACTTATAAACAGTAATCAGCTCATTGTGGAGTCATCACTGCTGGGGCATCATTGTGGGAGTTGTTAGCAGTGGCTATTGTTAGGCTATTTAATGTTGATGAATGGGTGATAGTTGAATAATTGAAAAGAAAGAGAGAGAGATAAAAGTTGTAAAAGGTTGGATGATAGTTGAATGAACATGGCCCATAACAGTAGGCTAGTTAGATTAGTGGTAAAAGATGTAAACTCCACTAACGTTACTCGGTCAGCTCACCAGCCCGGTATGCGCCTTCATGTTCCGTATCCTATGGGTTAAGAACTGAGTCCGAGCTCTCGGCGGCGATCAATCAGTCCGTAGCCAAGTCCAAGTCCGTTAATACCGGACATCCTTTGTTATTCCAGCCGTTTCGGAGTAAAACTCAAACTCCCCCCGCGTTGCCTGCTGTTCCACCGAGGCGAAACAACTAAAGTCTCCATAGATTAGGGTCCTGTCGGAACACACACACACACAGGATTCACAAACACACAATTAACCGCGGTCAGAGTCGTGTAGCCTACGTCGGGCTCCAAAACTGCAATCTGTGACCATAAAGATTCTTTGTTGTCAGAAGAACTACGTTACTCCCAGGCCGAGTTCACTTCGACTCCTCCAGAAAACAGCTGCAGCGGTGGCCAACTATAGATAACACACACAGCATAGCTTAACTTCAGGAAATATGAGCAGGCATCGCATTGGCCAAACCGGGCCACAACTATCCGACTTTCTCCACAAAATGAAGAAGAAGCGTCGGGGGGAAAAACAAAACAAAAGCGCCTCTGTTCGGATTCCTGTTAAATACACAAACTCTCCAAACTTCCCCAAACTTCACTCGCCTATACGTTGGAAAAGCCTCTCGCACCTCTGGTCCGGTCCGGCTGCTCCACTGGGAATATGAGGAACAATGCCGAGATTTTCCAACTCTTGGAAAACAACGTCGCACGGAGTTGATCGCTTTTCCAGTGCTCAGCAGATCCCTTTTTTTTTACCAGCCGCCTGCTAAATCCTCAGCAAAGATCGAAATCAGTGCGATTAAAACCTCAAAAGTTAAATCCACACACCGCCGCAAGGCACGAAAGCAGTCTGGCGTTGGCTAGTCTTTTCGGCGTCGTTCACAAACGCTCAATCCATTGAGAAGTCCCCCCTCCTCTCCTCTCCTTCTCCTCCTCTCTGCCCCCCCTCCCGACTCCATGTTGCGTTTCCGCCCTCTGACGTCACCACAAGTAGGCAACCTCTGCGCGAGGCCAGTCACTCCATTTCTGCGCTTTCTTTGAAGTTTCTCGCGCCAGCCGCCAGAAAAGCCCCGGTAATGACGGTGAACTTTCGTTTTCTGTTGCGCCGTTTATCTTTTATCTCCGCAGTTGGAGAGACATGCAGACATGCAGCACATTCAGGAGACCCCAGTGATTCTTATTCCTTTGGAGAGTTCAAACAGTTACCCTCACATAGGCCAAGCAACACACACACACACACACACACACACACACACACACACACACACACAATTAACTTCACATCGGCCTAGCTGTCTGCTCTAGCAACAGCAGAGGTGTGCAATATTGCAATTAAATGTATTTAAAACATGTATTTATTTAATGACAATACATATGGGCAATTCCAGCATTATGGACGTGACATTTTCATTTCATTCATTTCCATTGTTGATGAACAAAATGCCACATAACCTCCGCAAACCTAGCAGTATTTCACAATTTTGTTCATATTCTTATGCAAACTCCATGGCTGAATATAGGCAAACATAAAAAAAATTATATCATGAATTTCATTATAAGAATATGAGCCTTTCAATTTGCATTATGGACGTGACAAAAAATGGACAAACTTTTGAGAAAGAGAGAGTAGTTTTTGCTGTGAAGTGTGTGAAATTTCTAGAGAAATGTAAATATTACTACATTCATGCCAAACAGGACACCTCAGTAAAGACAGAGAAAGACTTAATTTCAAATGTAAATGTAAAAAAGTTGGTTTTCATTGGGAGAAATGGCGTTGTGAAATGGATGTGACATTATGGACGTGACGCCTGGAAAAACCCTCCAAAACAATACAAAACAAGTGTGAATGATGGATTTTAACCTGTAATATCCCATACGAAAAAGATTTATATGAAACTTACATTTTTCCTACATGTTGTATAATAATCTTATATGTATTTTATAGGGGACTCACAGCTCATACAAAATCCATATAAAATGCACATACTGTGAAACTTCATTGTACAATGTTTTTGTTATGTTGTATAAGAATCTTATATGGGGTTTATAGGGGACTCAGGCCACATGCAAAATCCATATAAAATCCATATAATGTGAAACTTATACAACTTTGCACCATGTAAGAATTGTATATGGCACGTCCTATGTGAAAAAGATTTATATAAACTTTACAATAATTTAGGCCTATATGTTGTATAAGAATCTCAGGGTGTGTAGGGCAGTCAAATAATTCACAAATTCACATATTACAAACATAGACGCCCGTGGCTCAGTGGCTAGAGCGTCAGTCCATTACCCCAGGGGCCTGGGATCGATTCCGACTCGAGGTCATTTCCCGAACCCACCCCATCTCTCTCTCTCCCACTTGGGTCCCGTCATCAATGCTTTCCTATCTAATAAAAAGCCCAAATAATAATCTTAAAAAAGAAAACATATATGTTTTATGTTATATTCTATATACATGGGAATGCCATGGTAGGTGTTGTTGCCAAGTTTTGTGTCAGACAGCTGTGGTCTAGTGGTTAGGGCTTAAGACTATAAGGTTGACAGTTCGATTCCCGTCCAATGCGTCATCTAAACTATCAGTAGGCTTACTCTCCAGCATGCAGCCCACTATACTAGGTCAGTATAGGTAACTTCACTGCATCTGCGGTGTCTCACCAATTCCACGTGGGTTAATTATATTCTTATCAAAATATAAAGCCTGCATATTTTTATATAAATATCATGTATGTTACATGTATGTTTCATACACAAACCTATTATGTAATTTGTATTTCTCATACACTGAAACTTAATGTTCCTTATAATTTACTTATTCAAATCATATATATTGTGCGCTTCATTCATATATGACTTAAATGAGAAACGGGCCACTTTTGTAGTATGTGCCATATAAGATTTGGATAGTAATATATGTTTCTGGCTGGAAAGGTTTTTATATGTTTTTTATATGACACTTCTTATAAATTTCATATAAATCTTTTTCGTATGGGATGACAGAAATAGTAATATAATTATAAATAAATGACTGATAGTATTGCAGCTTTGTGTGTGTTATCACCCACTTATGCCCATTATAAGCCCATCCATAGACTTACTTGGCTGAATAGGGTAACCATTTTAACAAATAGATATCCTTTCGAAATTTGCTCAGATGATTATTTACATCAAGAAAATACTTTTTTATATTGCAAGTTTTCTGAAAGGATTTGTATGTCCATGTAGATGAGACTTGAAGTTTTAAGGTGAGGTTTACTTTTTTGTGGAATTGCCCATATATATATATAAACAAGTCTGGTAACAAATATTTGAAGCACTATAATTTCTGCACTTGTAAATACAGAAGCATTTTTATAAATGAGACATTTTTCTCCTCTAATTTCCACAGTAAGATGGTGTTACCCTTTACTTTATTATTGCTTTGGTATTATTATACGTTGGCCGTTTCTCACAGATTCAACTATTTCTATGCAGTAATGAGAATGAGAAATGGACTTAGGTAGTGAGTGTGTGTGTGTGTGTGTGTGTGTGTGTGTGTGTGTGTGTGTGTGTGTGTGAGTGTGTGTGTGTGTGTGAGTGTGTGTGTGTAAGTGTG
>JAODXP020000093.1:0-5000 GCA_027497455.2 Sardinella longiceps | reverse complement strand
TCCTTCAACAGCAGCCATTTTCATAAGTAGTTGGAGGGTAAAAAAAATCCTGCTTAATAACAGCATCCAAGATTCTGGTAAAGAATAAGATTGTGATTGACTGCATCAGACTCAGATGCTTAAAGATTGTGATTGACTGCAGCAGACTCAGATGCTTAAAGATTGTGATTGACTGCAGCAGACTCAGATGCTTAAAGATTGTGATTGACTGCAGCAGACTCAGATGCTTAAAGATTGTGATTGACTGCAGCAGACTCAGATGCTTAAAGATTGTGATTCACTGCAGTAGACTCAGACTCAGATGCTTAAAGATTGTGATTGACTGCAGCAGACTCAGATGCTTAAAGATTGTGATTCTGATATCTGATATCTAAAACTACAATTGGGGGAAGAGCTTTTGCCTATCGAGCACCTCTTCTATGGAATTCTATTCCTCCCTACATTCGCGAAGCGGACACTCTCAATACCTTTAAGTCTAGACTTAAAACCTTCCTTTTTGACATTTCCTATAATTAGGAGTGGGCCATGGCATATCACCACTCCTCTTGGGCTTTCTTGGGAGGGCTACCTCTGCTGTTTTTCCAAGGCGGCCACTGACCACCCCCTTCTGGGTTGGTGAGATGCCATGTACCATACCTTAGTTATGCTGCGATAGCCTAGTGCTGCCACCTTCTGCACACTTGCCATCCTGTACAACCCTCTTTCTCCTCTCTCTCTCTCTCTCCCTCTCCTCACTCTAGCTAGATTATATGACACATATCATGAAGTGATATCCTCCTAGATTGGCCTAATCCTCTTGTTTCTGTTTCTCTTTGTTTCTCTTGCCTCCTCTGCCCCGACGCACTGGCTGAGTGATGAACCTCCCGTACCTCCCTGCCACCAACCCTACCCCACTACGGATGCTGACCAACCTCCCCGGAGCCACACACCATGACCATCCCCCCTTTTCTCTGAGGCCCGTGATGGAACTGGCCTGATGGCCCCCTGATGACCACTACTTAGATGGCGACCAACACCCAATGAACTCTGATCCCACTCCAAATACTGACTAATCCCACACTCCAACTACTGACTCCATCCCTTGGCCCTGACTGTCGCACAAACTATGTGTATATCATCTCTGACTACATTCAGTACTCATACTGTTTTGTGTTAACCATGGTCAATCTATGCATCAGACTTTACGGATACTTTATTAGGCCCCAGGCAGGTAGGCTGAGTCCATGAGGCGTGGATCTGCCCAAGGTTTCTTCCTACATAACAAACTATTTACAAAGCGAGGGAGTTTTTCCTTGCCCCTGATTCTCATGGATGCTTCCCGTACTGTCTGTAAAGCGCCGCGAGACAATGTACTGTATTTGTGCGCTCTACAAATAAAATTGAATTGAATTGAATTGAATTGATTGACTGCATCAGACTCAGATGCTTAAAGATTGTGATTGACTGCATCAGACTCAGATGCTTAAAGATTGTGATTGACTGCAGCAGACTCAGATGCTTAAAGATTGTGATTGACTGCAGCAGACTCAGATGCTTAAAGATTGTGATTGACTGCAGCAGACTCAGATGCTTAAAGATTGTGATTGACTGCAGCAGACTCAGATGCTTAAAGATTGTGATTGACTGCAGCAGACTCAGATGCTTAAAGATTGTGATTCACTGCAGCAGACTCAGATGCTTGTTGGGTGTATTTACTCTGCAATTTCTAGTAAATGTGGCTGCTTTGACAAAGGTCTATTCCCCTAAGTGTTAACATTTTCTCTCACCCACAGGTTCAATGCCCATCACTCCAGAGCTCGTTCCGTCATTGAGAGGGCATTCGGCATGATGAAGACCAGGTGGCGGCCATCTTTATGCACGCCCTGGAGGTAGACACTTCCCTTGTTCCAGACGTCATTGTGTCCTGCACTATGCTGCATAATATATGTGTCAGTAATGACGATGTTCTGGCGGTGGATGAGATGGGCCCTGAGTGGTTGCAGAACCCACCAGTGGAAGTGCGTCATGATGATCAAAGTGTGAAATTTCATGTTTTTTTTTATTTTTGTAGGGCAAAGAGAGCAATTTCAGGAATGGGAGTCTTGCCCTGAATAGTGGAAAAGAATTTGTGCCATCTTGGCAGCCCGCCTAATTGAAAGGTTTTTGGGAGTAATTGTGTTTTATGTTTCATTGATTGTGTGCAAGCAGTACAGGCACTGGATGCGTCAGGAACTTGTATATGTACTGTACTGTATGTTCATTTATATTAGAGTCTATTAACCCGGTTTCGGTCTGTCCCAAGAAGACGTAATGTAAATGTGTGAAAGTGTACGTTTTTGTGAATTTACACAGGCGGTGACAACATTTGGGCACTTTTACTGATCTTCCCTTACTGTCCACACAACGACTACACACTGTACATCACTGTCATAGATCTCAAGCCTCAGGAAAAGGATACACCCAAATAAGATTCAGCTACATAATGTTTCTATAGATTTATTATTTGCTGTGTTTAATGTTTGTCTTATGTTCCTCTACTACTCCCCAGGTGACGAATAAAAACTGACTCTCTCTCTCTGTGTTTATGTGTGTGTGTGTGTGTGTGTGTATTGGCATGACAGATAAGCAACAACTAAAATGGTTTGTTATTCTACTTTTTATTTTGTTTATTCTGGTAGGCCACAAGGGGATGGGATACAGTACCATCATTTTTGCTGAAATAATTATTAAAAATCATTTTAAAAAATGATTAAAATCACAGTCTAAAGAGTCAGAGCTCTGTCTAGCGAATCACACTGGAGAATCAGAGTCCTGTCTGAAGAACTGATGGAGAATCTTTGGAGTTCTTTAGACTGAACTCTGATTCAATGTGGTTCTTCACTGTGTTTCTTTAGACAGAATTTCTTTAAGTTGCCCTACACTGACCCCATGTGGCTCACACAGGTACTGCATCGGTCTGATTTCCTTTTCTGCTCTTGTGAGATACAGTATGTGGGACTGAGAGAGAGAGTGTGTGTGTGAGAGAGAGAGAGAGAGAGAGAGAGAGAGAGAGAGAGAGAGAGAGAGAGAGAAAGAAAAGGACATTGGAAAGAAGAAACAAAAAAAACAAAGTAGATTATAATGTTATCTGGCAGTAAACAGAGAATATAAATTGGCAGAATGTCTCTCTTCTGTCAGAGATAGTAAACTACGCAGTTTAAGTAAGAGGACTTATGAGGGTAAATTAAAACCCAGAAACTTTCTCGTGCGCACCAGAAAGTTTCTGGGTTTTAATTTACTCTCATAAGCCCTCTTAAGGGCTCCGTAGAAAACAGAGACCAACCCTTACCAAACACAGTCTAAGTGACCACAAATTGGCAATCAAAAAAAGGAAGACTTAAAAAATGATGGCAACCAAAAGAAGAAGGAGTATGTGGTCCTCTAACAGGTGGTAATACCATAAAAGCCTGGCTGAGAGACGGCGAGAAGGCGGGTCAGCACACAGTGGTTTGACCTCAGCATTACCACAGCGGTGGGAGGGGAGAGGAGAGGCCTACCTACCTACCTACCATGCACTGCTAAATGGACTTTATCACAAGAGGAGAGGCCTACCTACCTGTACCTACCATGCACTGCTAAATGGACTTCATCACTTCAAATGGCACGAACTTGTGTCAGTCTCATCTTTGAAGAGCCTCAAGAGTCCAGTCCCCCCCCAGCTGCTGGCTTTCACAGCAGAAGTGCAGAAGTTACACAATTACCTGGATGAGAAGCAACAGGAGCACCAACATGATTTGGAATCTGAGGCGTCATGGCAGAACTGGGCCAGCCTAAGGTGACTCTTGCTCAGGTTATTCTCAACCGACTGGCGTGTTCAGTTACATGTCTGTGACTTCCCTTCCCCTCCTCCCACCCACCCCACCCCAACCCACCCACCCCAACCACCCAACCCACCCACCCGACCCCAACCCTTGAAGATGACGCAGATGTCTCCTCACCCTTTGGTCACACGAGAGGCGACTGGGCGATTTGAACAAGCAACTCGGTCGCCAAGGAGGCGTTGACTCATTTGAAGTTTGTTGCTACCAGCAAACACTAATATGCGTCTGATAGCTACAACGTATATCACCACAGATGTATTTTTGTGTTACAAAACCCATGTTTACAGATTAATCTTACCTCATTTGCCATCTCCTTTTACAAAATATCAAGTCATAAATCCTTAACTTTTTAGTTTGTAACAGGAAAATGCAATTTTGGAGTTAGCTCTGCCATTTTGGATGTCTGATCCAAATTCTTTTAGAAAGTATATCACCACGCATGACTTTACTCTGATTGGTGTTTAAAAAAATCGCCTTGTATTATCGCCCACCTTTTGCAGAAAATAGCCTGCATTTCTATTTTTCCCCACCCAGGTGATCTGGTGCCCAGTTGCCTATCACTGTTGCCCGTTGTCATTGAAAATGAATGGGAGCTAGTCGCCCAACAGCAGTGTTTTTGTCCCACATTTGACCACAGGGTCAAGGAGTAACTGTGCGTTCAGACCTAAAGCTATAAATTGCTAGCCTGGCGATGCCATCCTACGTAGCTCCGCTAAACATTTATCTCCGCACGTAGTCTGGTCCAAGCCCCCCTTCCCGCCTTTCCGTCGGTTACTCTACGGTTTAGCCAATCAGCACACAGTTTAGAGCGATGTCTCAAAATGTTGTAGTCTTTTTTTGAGGTCAGTGATAGGGACGCGTTTGTTATTCTCTCCCACACTTTCGAATTACATTCACAAAATTGGTACATGACATTAGCATCCATGATCTTGAGGATTTTTTGCCACTACGATGTCAAAATAGATCAGAACTTGCGAGAGATCTGTTAATACTGAAAGCGAAAGTTGTAGGCGTGAGAGCCAGGCGAGGGAATACGTCATATTCAAAAGGAAACCTATTCCAATTGTGTTGGGCCAGACTGTATGACACAGTCAACAGTCGCTTTCGCCCAGGCTAATAAATTGCCAGGAGTTGCCAAGACTCCCAAGAAACATCGCTTAA
>JAODXP020000092.1:37500-114160 GCA_027497455.2 Sardinella longiceps | reverse complement strand
GAATTTCGGGCAGGATTTAATTTAAACGTCTTATCAAACGCAATCAAACGTCTATCTTGGGCCAGAGCTGGACAGTCATCGTAAGCTCGCCTCCTTCAGCCTGCTCGTTTCTCATTACGTCCTGATTTTTCTGGGCCTCTTTGGCCATACTCACTTGATCGCGAAATTTCATGCAGCGACAGGAAGTATGGACAGGCCCAGGCTAGAAGGCCCTGGGACTGAACATCAACCTGTGTCCCTGCATGACTTTCTCACCAATCGTTCACATGTGGGGTCTGACATTTGACACATTAACCATCAGCACTGGTGCTCCAATGCTGTGTTTTGAGCCCACTGCTGTACAACATCTACACACTAGACTGCAACAGAAGTCACACCTCCGTCAACAAGTTTGCAGATGACACAGTGGTCAGGTCGATGAGGTGGGTCTCAGTCTAACAGCTTGGCACTAAATGTACTATAGCCTAAGTAAAACCAAGGAAATGGTAGTGGACCACAGAAGGCAGCAGAGCTGCAATTAAGCCTATATTTAAAGTCAGGGTGCAACACCTAGAGAGAGTCACAAGTTTTAAAATACCTTGGTGTCCACATTACTGAAGACTTACCGTGAGCTGTTAACACCCAATGTGTTTTGAAGAAGTGCAGACGACTCTTCTTCATCAGCTAAGGAAATTCAAAGTTTCTAGGCTGCATCCATCACAAAGGCCTACAATTCGGCTGTTTTCACTGGTAGCATCATCATCTGGTATGGGAACTGGTGTTCAGTATCTATTCCAGAAGAGTATGGGAACTGGTGTTCAGTATCTATTCCAGTAGAGTACTTCTAAGAGCCCAAATAATTCTGAAGGACACTCATCCTAACATTGGACTGTTTCTCTCCACTGAGAACAAATAGATGTTTATGCAGTCACAAAGTCAGAACTGAGAGATTCAGAGGTTTCTATCCGGAGGCTCACTGGGAATTTGGAATTGTAATTTAAAAAGAATGCCTTACAGTCCAAAAATATGGCAGAACAGGAGGAGGAGAGGTTGGTCTATGCTTTTGAACCAGTGAGGAGAGGAACACAGATTAACGTTAGAGTGGTTGATTTGGACAAGCTCCCATTAGTTATATCAGTTGCACCCACTGTACAGCAATGCTGACCTTTGTTGAGCTCAGATACATGTAAATCTCGGAAATATTTATGAGGTTAGACTGCATGAGCTATTTGATGTGATGCTCAAAGCTTAAATTACTGTCGACACATAGGTCTTCACCAAGATCCTTTGCAACTGGTTTACATAGTTCAAAAATTGAAAAGTGATCTACACTGTAAGAATTATATCATTTTGCCATGTGCTAGGATCTATTGAGAAGAAAACCTCTTTTGTTTGAATTCAACTAGGAAATTGTTTGACAACCAGTTTTTTATGTCACAAAGACATTGATTTAATCGATTTAATGTACTAGGATCAGAGGAACTGGTCAAGTAAATCTGTAACATCAGCACAGAATTGGAAGGAGACACATTTCTGGATAATGTGCCCACGAGGAAGCATGAATGAAAAAATAAGATTTGTCCTAAAACTGACCCCTTTGCCCTATGTTTAACAGTAGAAAATGAGGATGTGTAACTGCAGAGACACCAAACGTCCTATTTGCCAAGTAAGATGAAAATCCCTGTGGGGGTGAACCAGATGTTTCTGTCTGTGCAGAAGTAGCCTATGCTGTAATGATCAGCCAAAGGCTGTGCTATCAAGAAGACAAAACACATGCGATCATCAGCTGTTCTTAAAGGGTCATTATTAACTTTCAGCAGTGTTGTTTCAATGCAATTATACTGGTATGGAAACCAGATTGATATCTTGAGGTGTCATTTACATCTAAGACAAAATGCATACTAGTCAGGTAGTTGAACATTTTTAGGCTACATGTCAACTACTGACAGCCAAACGTGCACAAGTTTACTGGCGAAGACAAAGCATCTCAGTAGTTAACTAGCTGGAGTAGTTCAAAGTCACTAGTTAACTAGTGTACCACAAATGGCTTCCTGTAGATGTCTGCAGGCTCACTAGTTAACTATGCATCCTTTGTCAAAACTAGTGAGGTGATAAATGTACTAGTAAAGAAGTTCCAAGCCAGAATTCTTAGGAGAAAACTGGGCACTGGGCACATTTTTTGGGCCCCAAATGTCTAAATAGAACATGCCAAATGGAGAAGAATAGAGCTGTGTAGTTTGCATGGTGAACCAAACAATGTAGACAACTGGGATATGTTTTTCTCATATCAGGAGGGTATAAGTAAAAAACAAACAAACAAACAAACAAACAAAAACAATGTTATCATAATAGTCCCAGCAAAATACAGTATAAGCCAGGGTGTAAGTAAAAAAACAAACAAACAAACAAACAAACAAACAAACAAAAACAATATTATCATAATAGTCCCAGCAAAATACAGTATAAGCCAGGGTGTAAGTAAAAAAACAAACAAACAAACAAACAAACAAACAAAAACAATATTATCATAATAGTCCCAGCAAAAATACAGTATAAGCCATATTTTTATATCATTTAAAGCTCACTATCACCACGTAACACATACTCTGGTATTGCAAGACAAGATGACCTGGGTCTTGTCAGTTAGTACTCTATTTCGAAAGGGTATCTCAATGCAATATAATGGTCACAAGATGTCAGTGTTGTTTTTCCACAGTCTGTTGAAAAGTTCATTGTATTATGAATGTAATACACTTCACAAATACTTTAATTAATAGGGATAGGTTATTGTAGTTATTGGTAATTAATGGGGTAAACAAAATGTTTTAATTGTTTATATCTTGAAAAAATATGTAACCTGAGGACTTCAGAAAGACATATCTTGAATGTGGTATAACTTATTTTATTGCTAGAATTCAGCACAATCAGCCAAAGGAAATGAACCATTTCCACAGACAAAATAAAGGCACATTAGATAATTAAGTGAAAACACATTTGAACAAATACTATTTATTTTCTCTACTACTAAGCTATACACTTCACTGGTAGTTCTGGCTCAAAACTGTTAGTCTAATACACACTTACACTTGAGCAGAGACCCAAAAGACATCATGTACACAGATATAACACATATATACATATATGTATGGACTATACCTTCAGATCTGTGCAGCATTTTTGTATTTCAGTACCACAACTTTGTGTTGCTCACATAAATTACTTACTTACTTATGTGTACTGTATGCAAGTGCAGACAAGAAAGAAATACATTAGACTGCAGTGCCCCTTTTGACAGTGTACAGAAGTTCTACTTTCAAACAGGAAAACAGACAGGAAACACAAACGAGAGCAAACGCAAACACCACAAGGACTTCCCTCACAGGACCCCTCATTCTAAACCACTGCCATCCTACGGCAGTCCGGGGCAGAAGCACTACCATGTTAACGCTGGTTGATTCATAGAGATGCACTTTAAAGGGAAACCAGGTAACTTTTGGCTGCAAAACTAGCATCTAGCCGCATAAAAGGCATATAGGCTACCAAACTATTTCAAGAGTCTTAATGCCACTGCTAGAACATGCCAATGTCTGATAGCAAAAAAGGCTAAATGTCATGCTGTAACTAAGTTTTCTTCATTTCATTCATTTTGAGCTGGTTTCCTAATCCCCCACCCAGAACTGTACGGTGCATATCCTGAATGGCTGATGGGAATAAAATGTGCATTTATCCACCCTTCCTTTGACTAAATGTCATGGAGATGGTACCAAAACCATTTGTCTTATAAAAACAAGACCTCAAACAGTGGCGAAACAGTGTCCCTGTAAGGTGCAACGTAGCATGTTTCTGCCTTACAACATTCTAAAATAAAATAGATAAAATAGTAACTAATTGTGAGCAAGGAAGCTGATTTCTAAGTCACCATGCAAACCAGCTAGAGCCGGGGCTCAAACTGCCTCAGGTCTGCTCTGACCTGAAGTAAAGTGCTGTGCATGTATTTGTCCCCAAAATGTGAGAAAAAGTTAATACCCAATAAAGACCAAGATAGAAGCATGGAAATAAATAGGCCTATCACATTTTAGTGACAAGTACATGCTAGAATTGAAATGCACTGATATTCCCTGACTTTGTCCACAGAAATATAAGATTTCTTGTGTTGAAATTCTATGGCTTTGCAAACATTTCAATGAGTAGCAGTGGGAACTCTGTGTCTAGCATTACTAGCAAATATCCCCCGTGTTGCAGTTAATGTAAAAACTGAATGGGGTTAAGCACTGGTGAATAGAGTTAAGCATAGGTTAAAGCCTGCCAGTCCAAAATGGAAATGTCTCAAATTAATCTGCTAGCAAGTGTGAATTCTGTCTATGGGTCTGTCTGCTGTTCGATTTGGAGTCCACTCCACTGCAGCCTATTACCAAATCCAAATGACGGGAGTCCTACTGTCTATGGTTAAATTGTGGTAATCAATTTCTGCATTTAATTGCGTTGTTTACATGGAAGATGTGCTTGCTGCACTTGTGAAGAGTGAAGATTTGACCCCAAAGCCACTCTTGATTGAGGTGCTGTCTGGCTGGGTATACTCATGCTTGCATACTGGTCCTACATTTGGCTGGTTTGACATTGCTACTTACAGGTACATGAAGAGGCTTACTCCTAGTGACTGAGTAAAGGTGTGGTAGAAGGTAACAGTCCATATTTACTGATATGAATACAGACAGGATCTATCAGACCATGAGGAGAAGAGGAGAACAGCATTTGTCACGACACTTCATACTTTTAGAAACTCAAGATCAGTTGATGGAGGTTTGACTTATAGTGAGGCATTAACATTTTGCTGTAAAACATTGAGGCCATTTTAGAAAATGACTGCATGTCAAAGAGGATGTTTCTAGTGTTCTTGTGGGCTTTAAAGAGGAGATCTGGAGATCCTAAGATCCTTTTACCACAAAAACTCATACATTCATACCTCCTCACTGACAGATAACCTTTCCAACGTCAGATACATGGAGATATTCTCTAGAAGCTGTCCAAGTACAAATTAGCCAAAAACAAGTCCCTTCATTGTCTTCCAGATGCATGTGGTTGAACAGGGTGACACAGATCCTGGATACTCCATTGGTATACGTTGTTGACACATAGATGGCACATGTAGCTTGTAGGGAATTGAGGTCTTAAAGCAGCTAATGTTCTCGTTCCCTTGGATGTTACAATTCAGTGAGATCATTATCCCAGTTATTCTAAAAGTTCGCCATGTGGAAAACTGGGATTCCTCCACAATACTGAATCCTGACTGTGGTGAACACCTCAAGGGACAGGAACAAAGCGTTCCGCAATTTCCAAGATATAAAGGTTGCAGTGACCAGAGTGGTCTTCAGTTTGTCTTGTTTCCAACACAACCATTCTGATGGGAAGATATTTAAACAAAGTTACCTCAAAAGTAAGATTGTTATATATTTTTTTAAGGCTATGTACATTCAGGTACTTTGCAGTTCTCTATTGCATTGAAAAACAGTTAAAGGGATATTCCACTTTCTGGCTACCTTACTTTGCAGCACCTATGCAAAGCTAAAGCTAAAATTGGGGCTGCCAGATTAGGAAAACGCATGCACTGAGAGCAAAATGCTTTTACCCACATATGTAATTCTACAACAACTCTAGGTAAGATAAGATAAGGTAACTCTAGGTATTTTCATAAAAAGGTGGAATATCTCTTAAAAAAGTCTATCACAACGTGTACAAAATACACACACACACAGTACACTCAAATAATCACACACCTGTCTGACCCCACTAGACGATAAGTCTTCCTACGGTCGGTGGTCTCCTGAAGAATCTCAGAGAAGTTCTCTCCTCTCCGTTGCCAACCATGCCTCCACAAAGCCAGTAATGTACCCTCAAAGTACACTAAGCCACAAAGCAAGAGAGAATTAAAGGCTGAGAGATTGATTTGCTACAATTCTTTTTTTTACATTACATTATTGACAGTACAGACCAACAGAAGCAAAGAGATTCATTTATTAGAGAATAACAGATGTTATTGGAAGTTAAAGCCTAATCTTACCAATGGCCTCGACACACAAGTGAAAGGAAACCTCCGATTGTAACCTCCTCTGGATCTTCACTGTGCCTTCCAGGTTAACAAAATACGTTGAGCCTGTCAAAAAAGGTACACTTAAAACGTGGTTCCAGACCAGGTTGTACAGTTCACTTTTTTCAGTATTTTGTTCCTTTTTGGTTGCCACACTTCCAAGTTTTGACAGGACTGTCAGAAAATTGATGCTATCTCCCAGAGCAATAAATCACACATTAGGTCACTGATTATACATTAGTATTACTGGTAACTGGTCATTTTTATTTATTTTTTGTGGATTTATTTTTAAGTCATCAGGAAACAGATAAGAGGACTTACTGTCAATGAGCACAAGTAGAGTGCTACTGTCCAGCTGTGTCACTTGAACTGTATCTGCACAGCAGGTCTCTGTGAATATCAGAACCACACACACAAGCATACCACACACACAGAGATACTCATTCAACATCTACTATCAACATTAAATACTAATCAAATATTATCAATATTAAAAGAATATTCCACCTTTTTATCAAATGGATTATTGACCCCCTTACCTTGAGTTACATAGGGCAAAAGCATGCATTTTCCTAGTCTGGCAACCCCAATTTTACCTTTTTCTTAGTTTAAGCTTAGCATACAGTAGGTATATAGATAGCAACTCTTTGGCAACATTACATTCCAGCACCTATACTAAGCTAAAGCTAAAATTGGGGTTGCCATACCATGAAAACACATACACTGAGATCAAAATGCTTTTACCTACATACAGTATGTAACTTCAGGTAAGATTGTGAATAACCCGATTTCATAAAAAGGTGGAATATTCCTTTAACAAACATCATGTCTTGCAAGTGTTCTGTTACCTTGCCCTGTGCCAGTAAACCAGGAAGTGTTAGAGTTGAGGTTGATGGTGTGTAGCTGTACAGGCTGGTCTGGACTGTTACCCTTGGTTACTCCAATGCATACAAGTGGGTATTCCTGATCTGGCACCACTAACATCTCAAACACCCTCAAAGGGGTGGGCAATGGGAAATCAAATGTCTGTGAAACATAACATAATGCTTATATTAATAGCATCAAAGAAGTGGGATGAGGGTGCCAGACCAGTAGGTTATTAAATACAAATGTCAAAAACAAAAAAAGAAAACAGTGTGACTCATGCGTCTCTCTCTCTCTCTCTCTCTCTCTCTCTCTCTCTCTCTCTCTCTCTCTCTCTCTCTCTCTCACACACACACACACACACACACACACACACACACACACACACACACACACACACACACATGCGCGCGAGCGTCTCATGTACCGGTATTTATTAAAGATAGGGCCTACTCATAAGATGTAACTGAATGTGACCATCTTCATGTCTAGGCCATAGGCTAGATCTCATCTAACTATTCTCTCACTTTAAAAGCAAGCCCCTCTTTTTGACAGCATGTTCAATCTTTTTTGACAAATATACTGTTATATCCGTAGCAGGGCTTAATTTTCAAATTGTTCTCTATTTTATCCATGATTTGAGATTTTAACCGAGTTGGCCTTGCCTCACAGGACATTGAATTGGAGTGACAGGAACGCTAACAAAACTAAAAGATGTTCAATCTTATGCCAAAAAAAATTATTGATAAGATGTATAATGTAATGTAAGTTTCAATTAATGATTTTTTTTAAAAAATATATAATTTTCAAATATAATCTTGCAGCCCTGATTCTCAGATTTTTAATCAGAAATAAAAGAGTCCTAGCTTGCAACCTCCTCTGTATATTCCAAAAGTGTTTGATGGCATAGAGCAGTAGTTCTCCACCTTGTTAAATAAATGCCCCCTTGAGGGGCTTTCACATGACCAGCGTTGAAAAGCTCAGCTCACCCTTGACACAACGCTTGATCCAAAATGTTAATTCTGCATTTGACTAATATACCGGAGGCTAGGAGAGTTGTAACATAGATGAAATAGCCTGCTAGTTTGTATATACTAAACACACTAAAGCAACACCGAAAGGTCAGCGTCAAAAGGGTCGAAGTTCAACAAGTTTGAACTTTGAGTGCCGCGTTAAAACGCAGAGACCGAAGCAGCAGCTTTTAACGCCTCTTAGAAAAATAGTTGCCCAACACGCGTCACAAGCGCTTTGAAGCTGTTCATGTGAAGGCCGCTCTTAAGTAGCCTACTCATGACGCACCTTGCCACCCCCCAATCACACATATACACCACCACTGCCGTCCCACACGCATACAAACAACACTCAATAATAGCGACATGAGTAAAAACTGTTTGTGGAACAGAGTTGTTATAGTCCCACGGTACATTAGTGGGTAAACCATTAGGCTAAACTAAACTAAAAGACCAGCGTATGACATTTATGATAACAAATTGACATGAGCCTTGGCTGACTTTTGGCTGGCTATTTCTCAGTTTCCCTCTCTGCCACCTGTTAACAAACACTGGCATATATGGCTCTGATACCGTGGGTCAGTCTTTCAAATTAAAAGTTGTCATTGTAGCCCATCACCAATTTGCCAAAAATGTAGGAACCTATCACATCCAATTATATGATTCACAGCCAATGGTGGCATCTGCATTACTGACTAAAGTAAAGATATTGACAAGAAAGAAAATAAATAAAACAAACAAACAAACAAAACAAAACTACACCAACAAAACATCACCAAACTGTTTGCATCTCTGTTGTGTACACTGTGACAGAACAGTTGCTAAGAGACAGGATTAGCACACACCATAAGGAGGGAGCATAGAGGAGAGACATTTCTAAACTACTGTATGCACTTTTCTAAATGGCCCATGCTGCTTTACAGCTTCCTGTTAATGGCCATTACAGTACAGGCGAGAAAGCTAGTCCACTGTAAAAAGCCCCCTTTTTGAAAATGTCCCCTAATCAAATCAACATCCTACTTCAAAACCAACAAGCAAGCATGATTTCCTGTGTCATGACCCCTTTAAAGCAGAAGAAAGAAAAATACACCGTAGATTGACTTACCTTGATGAGCATGAACTTGTGCATGGGTTCATACCACTGTAACAGCACTACACTGGACTCCAGTGCACCACACAGAAACACACAGTCTCGTAACGTGTTTCTGGCTAGAGAAAGACAGAGAAAGCAAAGAACAACATGGTACAAGTAAATATAAAGTAGGCTATACAGTACAGTACACTCTTTCAATCCTGTGAGGGAAATTTAGTCATGCAGTGAGATGAATTTCCAATACATTCTAAACCGACGGCTGCTACAGCATTGCCTGGGGAGCAGTGAGGGGTTACTGTGCTTCGCTCAAGGAGCACTTAAGCCGTGGTCCACTGGTCGTGAATCGAACCAGGCAACTCCTCTGGTCGGGAATCAAACCAGGCAATCCCTCTGATTACAAGCCCGAAGCCCTAACCAGTCCACTGTGTCCCACATATCTCTTATGTTAAAACACATAGTTTTACTCAGGTTTGAAATGTGATGGGGTCTAGTGGTAGATAATATTTCATCAACATCAGAAAACATTGTCAGTGGTTCAGTTAATAGGGAAGATATGGATCGCAAATAATCTACGGAGATGTATTACTTGTATATATTACAACACCATTAGTGTAATGAAATGATTTTAAAGTTATCCCAAAATGAGTTTGAATAGAACTTATTGTGAGATTAGTCCTGAGATTAATAAACAAACAAACAAACAAATTAATAAATAAATAAGTTAGTAGGTAAGCAAGTAAATCAATCAATCAATCAATCAATCAATCAATCAATTAATCCTGAGATTGATGATGAGCTGAAGAGGCAAACAAGACTTACCAACAGTACATGTTTGGCAGCCCTTGGTGTCTGGTATTTTAGTAGTTATTGCACATTTCCTATGAGATGAAAAAGAAATAGATCTAATTGAGAACATTAAAGATACAGTTAGATTTTACATCATTTTTACATCCCATTTGCTTTGTTTGGGTCTTAATGAGTTGATAAGTTGAGTAACTAATGTTGTTGAAATTACCTCGGGAGCAGTCTGTGTGTTGGCAAGGCAACCATACGATGGTCTTTTCTTGCTTGGTCATACAACTCTTTTAGAGCATGCGAATGGATCTGAGCTGACTTTCCTGATTTTGAAAACAGAACCAGACACATACCACATCACACATATTCATATTCATATTCACAGTCATATTCATATTGATGAAGAAATGTCAGAATAAATGTTTATACCTTACCTGATATAGACATAAGAGCATTACTAATAGTATGAACCCATGTGCATTTCCCTGGGAAAAGCTGAAATTCAAGGGAGAATGAATAAAGACAGAATATAGAGAAAGAGAAGAAAATTATTACAAAGACTTAATTAATATTGCAAAATGTAAAATGAATGTAAAAATAACAAAAACAATCATGGCATCCTCACTAGTTCCATGGTGGCTTCAGCCCCATTGAGATTCAGCATAAAAATTCCTGCATCTGCTCCGAATATGAGGTGCTGATCTAGAAAATACCAATGCAAAAGGTGTTGGTTCATGTAACCTAAAAAATGATGCGACTGTCAGGAATGGTTCTATAATGCTTACCCTTAGTTGTTGGATGTTCCCATGTGGTCGAGCAGTTTATTTTCAAAGGACATCCATTAAATACTTTTCTAAATACAATCTGAAGAGAAGGAAAGTATAGGAGATGGAAAGAGGAATGAAGGTAGCACATTTTCCAGTGTTGCAGTATTCCTATAAATATTATAAAAATGCTTACTGATTCATGTTTTATTCTGTAATTTCCATAAATGCGGATATTAAAATGAAAATAACTTACGGGAGGCTTTCTGGATACAGGGCTAGCACATTCACCTGGTTCCTTGAGGAGGAAATGTATATCTTTTACTGATGTGCTACAGTCTCTGTCAAACTTACTTCAGTGTTAAAGGGCAACTTCAGTCAATTTCAACAAGAGCTCTATTCCTCAAGCTACTCGAGACTAGCCAATACTGAAGACGCAAGACATTTGGTCCAACCATATACTGTAGGTAAACACTGTTTTAACCACTTTGTTAGTCATTTGTAGTCATACACACTACAGTGCTGTTTGTTATATGTCTGATGATGGTACGTGGCTTTTGGAGAGACATTTGGAGCATGTTAAGCTGTTGAAAACACAGTTTAAAATTCTGTTAATTGTAAATGCAGATTCTCTGTTCAAGGAAACCTATATGATCAAAATGTCTTGCGTCTTAAGTGTTTGCATAGTCTCGAATAGCTTGAGCAATAGAGCTCTCGTTGAAATTGACTGAAGTTGCCCTTTAATATTTTGTTTCATAAAGGATAATGCTTCACCCATATTTAAAGAATTTTTTTTAAAGATTCCCCTGTCTTTTAACTCAGTAACAAATATTTTCAAGCAAAATCACCTAAACCTCCTCAACAGCCAATGATTGCCTTGCATGAGTAAGATAGCTATAACCGATGAGTTTCACTTTGACAAATGTGTCCAGTGTCCTTTGTCTACCTGTTTAGGCTGTCGTTTCCTCCTGTCTTTCTTTGGGGGCAGCTGCGGTGGTTGAGGCTCGCCAGAAGAGCTGGTTCCGTATGCTGTAAATGATGAAGGATCTGCAAATGGAAATCGGAGAACACATGGGTTCTGTTCTTATCTGACCTTTTTACGAAAGAGGAAGCTGTGCTGCGGTTGCCACTAATCTGTTGGCGATGTGTAGTTTTACCAGAGTTGGTGTTTCTTGTGGAGCGTGGTCGTGGAGTGGGCCGTGTGTGAGTCCCACTAGCAGTCCTGTAGAGGGGAGGAGGGACAGGAGGCAGGAGGCGACTGGGGTCCTCTTCACTGACAACACTCTCCTCTGAACTTGTGCGAACCTTGGGCTGTGAGGACACAAGATTATAGATTAATACACTTCATTAATGCCACATGATTAAAAAGGGCAGTGAAACCTTAGAACTACTGCTAGTAGATTCTGTTCTCGTGTGTTAAACAATAATTATTGAATGAGACTAAACCTAAACTAAACTTTTACGTCATTAATTGACCCCTCAGAAATATGCAGTTCCAAAAGATGGATCTCTGATAGCTCTGATGATCTAGAGGCCACCTTATCCTAATTCCAACAGTCTGATGTTTCCTTTGTGGTTATAAGCAGAGTCTGAGTTTTGGCATTTATGCCAAAATATGACTGCAATATAATAGCTACACTATAAATAGTTCAGAATGCTTCTTGCAGATTACTCACTGGAATTAAGAAGCATGAACACGTCATTCCTTTACAATATCAATTATTTAAATTACTTCACCAAAAAACAAAACAATGAAACACACCAACAGTTCACTCAAAGTCCACAACAAAAGCCCTTTGCTGCAGCAGTGCAAGGTGGTAAAAGACATGGTGTGATCATGTGATTTCTCACTAATGCTGAAGACTGCAACACAGAATGCTACAGAGAGCCACACACCTACAAGCACTGCTCACTACCAAATGATGGCCTGGGGTCAGTTTCTTTAACACTGAAATTGCTTGGCTTCGACAAGACTTACACATGTGGGTCAAGAATGCCAATGCCAAAAACCTGTTGTTCTGAAACACAACACAACAAACCATCTTGCACCATCCATGCCAGAGAGTAGGCTGAGGGTGTGGTGTTGCGAAGTAAACAACTCCCCTTTACGTTTACTTTTCATTCACATGACGTTGTTTATGTTCATTTAGGGCAGGACATTTTTCCTTGTCATATCAAGCTAACAAGGTCTAGGTCAACAACAACCATTTCACTTGTAGCTAACATTGTGCCCCTTTGTATACTTTTTTTTTTTTAACAAACTATAAAGTGTATTTAAAATCTTTAAATATTTTAAAGGATAAAAACAAATTATCGCTAAAAATCCCTCAAAATATTGAGATATTATTTTTTGCCTATATCACTCAACCCCTATGTTAAAGTAGGTCTTCACTGATTTGAATTACCTTTGGAGGAAGTGGTGGTGGAGTAATATTATCAGGCACAGTCTCACTGGAGAGAGGAAGGAAGCAGCATCTCAGCATGTAAACTTTACATTTACGTTTAGGCAATTAGCAGACACTTTTATCTCAAGCGCACTTACAAAAGAGGATTATCAATCAAGCTACAACACATTACAAGTAAATACCTTACTACTGTAGGTGTGCGATGTATTAACAGGAGTTAGGGTAAGAGTTAAAGAGTGCAGGAGTGTGATCATGTACAGTAAGTGCATACAGTGCCTTCTAAGTGCATACAGTAAGTAGTGCATTCCAGGTAGTCAACATCAATTTAGTCAATATAAAAGTTTTGTGTTATAAACCACTGCATCGACAACATGTTTTTGGCTGGGATACAACGTGTGCATGTCATAATGAAAATGTTAAGTACATTTGGCCCATTACCTGCTGCTGTAGTTCGAGGGTCTGTTAAAAAGCAAAGGTGAGAAAAAACATTAAAGGGGGTCATAAAATGAAAAAAAAAAGAATGTAACCAGAGCTTAGTTGAATTAGGAAAATGTAGTGTATGACTATAGAGCTGTCTCGTAAAAATGAAATGTGGTTGTCTCCCATCCATATGTAAATCTTGAACTTAGAAATAGCCAATAAATTGGACAAACTAGAGCAAAGCCTATGATGTCACATCTGGGAAACCAACTATAGTTCAATTGTGGTTGGCAAAAAGGTCACCATTTAGCCAAAACTGACTCTTCTATTCTATCTCATTTTAACTTGAGAGAACAAGGTACAACACTCAATTCATTCATTCTATTACCCTTTTAAATATTTTTGTAAGTTGCAACTATTATAAATGTTACAAATTGGATTCTCTATAGACATAGTGTACTTAAAGCTGTATTCGGCAAGTCTACGTAATTCCGATATCATCCTTTCAAATCCCTCCCTTTCACGTTGTCAGTGGCTTGCTAACAGCTGTGATCGACAGGCAGCTATCCCTCCCTCCAAACCTGATTTGTGGAAGGCTACAGGGAGCACTGGATTTAGATGGAGCTAGAGCATTCAGAATTTTTCCTATACTTCCAGAACAACGTGATAATTCTACAAAATTTGACTTTAAAAGAGTTGCCAAATACAGATTTAAGATGTTGATATTAAATCTTAGAAATAGTTTATCCTTACATGTCTACATCATCATAGTCGTCATCAGACCCACCATTCTCATTTCTAGAGGAGAGAAGAGAAAAGAGTTGGAAAAAGGAACTTGACTCAAAAAGTGTTGTTCTATGCAAATGTTCATAAGACGTTACTTACCCCTCTCTCCACTTTTTGTCTGTTTCAGGAAATGCTATCCATTGACAACCCTCTGACCGTAACTAATAACAACATAATTTAAAGTTAGATTGTTTTTCCCAGGAATGCATAGCAAAACACACATGTATTCAATACAAAATAGTTTTTCTTACTGTTGTATCTGGAGAGTCTGTCTGTATTTTCTGTGGTCTCTGTGTGTAGATCTGCTGCACTAAAAACACCACAGCATTCACACTTTAACACTTGCAGTAAAGGTCAGAGCTAATAGTGAACAGTGCTAAATGGCACATCCGCCCAGACTATCATGCACTTACTAATACAATACAAAAACAAGATGCTCACAGCTGATGTCAGAATTTGTCCTCTCTGCTTGATTGTGTCGGTTGATAGAATGGATTCTTCTTAGTGAACTTGGAACGTGTGTCTAGATGATGTTATCATACTGTTAGTCGAACTGGAAAACAAGATGTCTGCCAAAAAAATCCTAAAATAATAATACCAAGTACAATGTGACTGCGAAAATCTACCTCCATGTCCTCATCCTCTGAAAGTATACAGTCCTTGAGCTTTTCTGGATGCCTTAGCTTCTCTAGCAAGTCCAAAGTAAGCTCATGCCTCAGGCCAGGCTGGGCCACAAACTGGTGCTATATGGGCATATGAATAAATACATTAGAATCACAAGTTGAAATGATGTATACATCGGTCCATGAAAGCTCTGTAAAAGCTGGTTAAAGCTGATCTGACACCAAAAACAGAGAGCAAAACATGCACACTCAGACACACTACCACAAGAAACCACATTCACAGACACGCAAGCCAGCATTCTCTCGTGAGTCTATTGTAATAATTAGCACATCTTACTGTGAGCATTTTTGCAGCACTTGGCCTCTTCTTTGGGTTTCTGATAAGCATGGATTTCACAAAATTGTAAAATACGGGAGTCCTGTGTCACACACACCAACAGAAAATATGGACAATATTATCATCACAACACCCAAGCACAATTCTTAGAAAAGATTTTTTCTTTTTCTTTCTTTCTTTTTTTTTTGGTTCTCACCATTTGGTCTTGTCCTTAAGCTTTGGAGGCTGATATCCACTTTTGGACATAAGAAAGAGTACCCTAAAGTGAAGACATGCAAATACATTTACTAAAGAGTGTAGTGGTTTCATATGGGGTGGGCTATGGAATATTCATATGAAGATAAGAATTTACGTGTGGTCTACCCTAATCACATATGACTTGTACTTAGAACTCAATGAGTTTTGATATTGTGTAGAAACACGTAGCCACATCAAAACACACACACTCTCACACACACACACACACACACACACACACACACACACACACACACACACACACACACACACACAGAGTACACACAGAGTACACACAGAGTACACACACACAGACACACACACACATACACGTGCACATCAATATTCATCAATTTCCTACGGGATGAATAAAGTATTATCTTAAATTATTATCTGTATTGTCTTAGCTATTGAAAAGAAAATGTACCGTAAAGGGTGGACATCAAAGAGAGGTGGCTGTAATTCTGCCAATTCAATGGCGGTGATACCAACTGACCAGATATCACATAGTTCATTGTAGCCACCCTTGATCTCCACTGCAGCCACCTCAGGTGCCATCCTGTTGGGTAGAGTCAAATAGTCATTCATTCATTCACCAACCCTGATCAAAGAGATCCACCATGCGTCATGTATGTACGTACAGTATGTGAGTACATATAAAGGTCAGCAAAGGTCGGCTGGTTAAGAGTCAGTGTAGCATTGAGCTTACCAATAAGGAGTCCCAATGAATGACATCCGTCGGGCAAATGTGGCTGTGATCTGTGCAGCAATGCCAAAATCAGCTGTACACAAACGGAAAGAGAAGCTTATTTAAGTATACATAATGTGCTTTCACACACACACACACACACACACACACACACACACACACACACACACACACACACACACACACACACACACACACACACACACACACACACACACACAAACCCCCACACAAATATTACCTAGCTTGACCTCTCCTTGGTCGTTCAAAAGGATGTTGGCACCCTAAAAAAGAGTAAACAGACGGAAGGAAGGAAGTCATTTTTATAGGTCCGCTATAACTAAATTGGTTGAAGCAGGGGGAGGCAGGGAGCTGGCCTCCATCGAGGCTATTTTGATCAATTTTAGTAATTGTTATATTTAGTAAATATTAATAATACAAGGCTATGTTAAGATATTTTCCTTGACAACGTACCTTTATGTCTCTGTGAATCTTCTTCTGTCCATGCAAGTAATCAAGGCCCTATTTGTAAAACATAGGTCCACTGGTTAAATATAGAGCACACATTACAAGATTAAAGTGACATAGTGCAATTATAGTGAATTGCTATATGTTATATTTAACATAGTGCACTGTTAAAGATCATAGATTGCTGGATAGGAAATGAAAATGGTACAACAGCCTGAATAGAAAGATGGCAGCTTGAGCTATGTCATCAGATGACATTGAAGCTACGTTTCTTTGACACAAATGGTTAGCTTCAGCTGTTGTTTCATTAGGTTTGTGTTGTACCAAGTTTTCTTGCTCTTTTTCAGGCTGGAAGCATAACAACAGTAGTCCTGAATCTAGACGTACCCTAGTGGTAGCAAATTGATATAGTCATCAACCATAGTGAATAGTTGTATCAAATCAGTGGAGCATGTGGGCAGGGAGCCGTTGGATGGGCTTAGCACTGTTTGAATCGGGTTGTTCGGTGCTCTGGTCGTAGTCAGAGCAGTGGTCGTAGAACTATCCTACTGCTTGCAGAGGCAGTTTGAAAGACAAAGCAGATTCTGAACCATGGTCTATCCTTTGTGGCCAGACTATACATTATATCCTGTTATTACCTGTAAAAAATTTGCTCAGCTGAGCTTTCCAAAAGGCCCATTTAGGCCATTTAACTGTGACACTGTTGTTTTATTGAATTAGAATAATGGAGAAACCGTTTCATTGAATTAGAATAAATGCTCGAATTTTTGTTTTCTGTGAAGAGTGTTCACTGTGCAGTATAAAGTCAGGGTTGAGTAGAATTTCTAAGTTGTAAAATCAATCATGGGTAAGCAGCGCGACCTCTCAACCGGAATAGTGGCTCAAATTCAAGCCCTTCGCCAACAAGGCTTGACCCAAACTAAAATTGCTGAGCAGCTCGGCATCAGCCAGTCTTCCGTCTGCAAAGCTCTCAAGAAAAACTGAAAACAAGAAAATATGATTTCAGGGAGCTCTGAGCAGGCCGGCACTTACATGGCCACCCAGTAGCTACTGTAGCTACATTCAGACTCCCCTGTCTCTGCCCCATCTCTTCCCAAGTGCTGGAAAGATGTGCTGTGGCCCATGATTTATGGGGTTTGTTCTTTTCCACCCCACACTCTCAATGAGGAGAGATAGTCACCATTATTTTTCAACATGTTCCATTATCAGAACTGTCAATACGTGAATTACAGCATTCAAACAGCCTCGTATTTGTTATTGCCTAGACTTGAAATAGATGATTAATTCTCAAAAGGCATTCACACATCAGGATATAGAAAGTGGATTCAGCAAGGAATGTGTCAAATCAAAACACCTGGCATCTGTGCCATGTTTAGTCCAGATATGTAGGCTACATAATGGCACCACATAATAGATATATTATATGCAACAGATAATAGCAATGCCGAGGTCTGGCACATGACAAAGGGTCTAGTAGTGACTGGATATGTTGATGTGTACATATACCAGCCACCTCAAATGTATCAACATTTTGATTGGCAAATCGATGCCGCGGACAAGCCAAGGGGGCAGCCACAAAATACTGAGAAAGTGATGATTCTAATTATAATAAAAATTATTCTAATTCAATGAAACGGTTTCTCCATTATTCTAATTCAATAAAACAACAGTGTCACAGTTAAATGGCCTAAATGGGCCTTTTGGAAAGCTCAGCTGAGCAAATTTTTTACAGGTAACGAGTTCTGTGATTAGTCTAACGAGTAGGACAGGTGCGGTGAACACCTGATTTGCTTTCTGCACAAAAAATGCATTCAAAGAATTTAATGATTGCACTATTTCAAATTATTCTAATTTGTTGACCAGCACCTGTACTATCAAATTAAACTAAATAAACAACCAGGCGCATGGCTTGGTATCACTTGTACATTAATGTACTTGCTCGAGAATAAGGGAGTTCAATTTCAGTGTAAAGATCGCCCACATTTATGCGAGGGAACCATAGAGAGAAGGACCGCCCCCGAGTGAATACAGTGACTACTCACCTGAAGCATCTCCCGGCATACATACGCAATCTGGCTCTCTGAGAGTGGTCCTGTAACTAAGGCAACAATACAGTAGGTGATTAGATATGTGTTCCCAGTACTGAAATGGAGCACAAAGGAGAATAGGAGGAAGTACAGGCAGACTGAAGGATAATGGCATTTCTATGATCTTCACAGACCAGTTGTTCAAAACACAGCAATCTGGTTACAATTGATACAGATTTGAAAATCTATGATCGGGGACCAGTTGTTCAAAAGTGATCCTCTATTACACATAGCAAAACATTTGATTTTCAAATCAGGATCTTTTTGAACCATTTTGAAAAGTTTTGAACTGGGACCAGATCAGATGTTATACTTTCCTAAGCCTTCCTAGCAGATGACATTAATTCAGGTGGCTTCCCAGCAGAAAACTTACCATGATAAATATCCTGTAAAGATCCTCCTCCACAATATTCCATACAGATCCACAGTTTATTGGCCCTGAAGACAGAGAGAGTGGGGGATATAGGCTACTTATTTTATACTTCATACAATGTTTACTTTGTGCTTGGTTCACAAGTGCATACAGTACACTTCTGTGTAAGATCATTTCAATGTCAAATGATTTGAAATATTGTCAACTACATTATATAAGTTCAATCAAATACTGAACATAGTCTACAGGGCTCAAGGAAAATAAAAACATGCAGACACAACAAACCAAAATGGCGATTTTCCAATTGTAAATCCATTTGTAACTTGAACTTGCAAATCAAGAGTTAAACCATACCCTAAATTTTGTTCACATTAGAGGTTTATGGAGCAGTTTGAGGCCAGACCAAACATATGAATTTTACGTAGAACTCAGAAAATGGTCTGGACAAAATTCTTGGCACCTTCAACTTAAAATGTGGTTGCATGCTTGTTTAAAAAGATAACTCAATCTAACCACTTCCTATAACCTTCAACAAGCTTCTCACACAATGGCAAACTTCCTCACAAATGGCAGTTTTGGGATCTCTCCACATTTTATTTATTAGATATATATTCGGATTCCATTGGTTGCAACTTCAGAACTCTCAATTGCTTTGTCTCCAACCATGGGTGCTTTCTTGCTGAAACAACCAGGACATGTGACATAGACAAAGCTTTCTAACACTGAGCCCTATATTGCATGCCAAAATATTTTGGTAATCTTCAGATTTCATCACGTACATGGTTAAATCCTTCCTGCTCCATGTGTGAAGCATTGGGTGGTGCCCATCTCCATTTCCCTAACCATCATGCATCATGCATATAGTCAAAGGACTTATAGCCAGTGGCAGCAAAACAACCTCAAAACATCTTTGAGCCCCAACCACATTTGACTGTAGACACCATGTTCATTTCTTTGTAGACCTCATTCCATTTTCTGTAAACAGTAGAATGATGTGATTTGCCAAAAAGCTCTACACTGGTCTCATTGGTTCACAAGACGTGAAGTATTTTGGCTTTCTCAGGTACATTTTAGCAAACAGTCAGGCTTTTTATGGCTTGCATCATTCATATTATAGGAAAAGAAATGAGATCTACAAAGAAAAGAGCACAGTGTGTAAATCAAGTACGGTGGAGGTTCAAAGATGTTTTGGGGTTACTTTGATGCCTCTGGCAATGGGTGCCTTGACTGTGGGTATGGCAGCATGAAATCTGAACATTACCAAAAGATTTTGTAATGCAATGTAGAGCCCAGTGTTAGAAAGCTGCATCACAGGTCATGGGTGTTTCAGCAGGAAAATAACAACCAGGGGCGTTGTAGTGATTGATTGCTTCCCATTGATCCCAAAAATGAAGAGTTCCAGTTGGGAAGTGTAAAAAGCTTGTTGATGATTAGAAGAAGCAATCAGATTCAGTGATGTTTTCCAGCTGTGCAACCACATTTTAACTTCAGGGTGCCAATAATTTTGTCCAGATTATATTTTGATTTCTGTGTAAAATTGTTGAAAAAAAGGATAACCGACACTTTTGTCCATGAGTGTACCTGAATTATCTCCAAAAGATTTAACATCAAACTACGTAGCTACAGTATATGACACATACATAGGCTACACTCAATTTCCCTAAATAACACTGCAAATTAAAGATAAGTGATGTACGGTAGATTTAGAGAATAATATGGTATGTAAGTGAGACATGCATTGGACATGAAAGCTGTAGGTGATTACCTTATGTAACTGCCATAGTACGCCACAATGTTATGGTGCTTACATGTCTTCACCATAACAATCTCCTGCTGGATCACGGAGAAATCATCCTCTGCAGAGTGACAAAGAGGCCTTTCAAAACCTGACAGGACTAGCCATCACTAGCAAACAACAGTAGCTACATTACAAGCACCATTTATTTTACAATTTATCCAGAGCTCACAGCATGAGAATAGCTGTTATGACTATACGGGCATCATATCTGAAACACTGCAAGAAAAATGATTTGTGTGTGTGTGTGTGTGTGTGTGTGTGTGTGTGTGTGTGTGTGTGTGTGTGTGTGTGTGTGTGTGTGTGTGTGTGTGTGTGTGTCCAGAACAATTTTTGTCTATTACAAATGGGCTAGACCAGTGATTCCCAAACTTAAAGGAAAATACCGGAGTGAATTCAAGCATAGCCCTGTTGAAAGAGCTTGCTAAATGCGCTAGTTAGCGAGTGGAACAAAATAATTTGGCACAGCACAGACCGAACGCGAATGCAGAAGCGAACAGGCACTTTACACTGAATCAATGGGACCTGACTGTTGGAAACCGAAAGTAAGATCTCAGGTTACATTGACTCAATTTAAAGTGTTTCGCGTTCGTGTTTGGTCTATGCTGTTCAAAATTCATTTCATGCTATATATATTGCTGTTAGAAGGCTCGTGCAGCAGGGTTATGCTTAAACTTACTCCGGACGTATACTTTAACTGCTCTCCTTACCCCTGGACCTCAGAAAGGTTTTTATATTTTTGTATAGTTACTGCTTTGTTTTATGGTAGGCTACAGTACATCACAATTTGGCAAAAGGTTGCATTTATTGGGGATAGTATCAAGCTCATTCTCAGATTTATTTGGTGTACCCCAGTTTGACAACCAACCTAGCTGTTCAAACAATTTAATCCAGATATAGGAAATCCAATTGTTTGCTAATTGTAATTTTGTACATCTTGTCCCTGATCACAAATCAAAATCAAATTTGGATCACAGGGCCAAGGAGATTAGACAAAGTCAGTCACTCACCTGGCTCCATCTTGATGACTTTAATGGCCGCCAGCTCACCTGTCTGCTTATTCCGAGCCTAAAATATAGGAACAGGTTAGTGGTTAATGATTTTCCATCAAATGTCACAGGTGGCAGACAATACCGTTTTTGTAAAACAAAATACAAGATTTGATGAATCTCATGAATCGAATTTGATGATCTCATGAATCGAATATGGAAACTTGCAGCAAAGGTAGGCTAACAGCTGCACGACCAAGACACCAATTTGCTTCTGCGGTGGCTGTTGTATTTATACTTATATAAGTCAAAAGTGGAAGTGCTTTGACAATGTCAAATATAGGATCCAAGGTAGCACTTTATAATACGCATCTTCTATAAATGGTTATTAAATAGATTGTTAACATCAGTAAGAGGATGGTGATTATAAAGTGGTACCGGATCCAAAACTAGGGACTTGATTCTGTAAATTGGATCGGACTCCACACATGATTAGCTAGTTGTAAACTCAGTGACTTGAGGCCTGAGAACTGTGCTCAAAACCAATTGGTTTTGGTGTCCTAAAAAGGTCAAAGTGTCTTTTATTGCATTGTTGCTCTTTTTGTCTCTGTCATCATAATCAACATCATCCATTGTTTATTCTTGGAAAAATTGCATATCTGGAGCATTCTGCACTTAAAGCAGTAAATGCAAGTTGCTTGGCTCCACATTTGTGGTATAATCTGGCATAACTTTTGGCTGCAATAACATTACACAAGGCCTTAAACAAAAGTATCACTGAATGGAGCGTCATAAAAATACGCTTTTCTACCCCCACAAAAATGTATGAAGTATAGGTCTCAGCACAGGCCACAGGTGTTGACATTGACATGTCAAAATCTACCTGGATTGTTAGCAAACAAGTTTAGCTCATTGTCATCGTGTATGCTTTGTGGCTGAGGTATGCAAAGGTTAGACCGTCACTCTGTGAATGAGCTATTGTGCTTGTAAACTGTAACAACTGTAACAAATGTAACATGAGTCTTTTCCCTCAGCTAGATGTGCTTAAATCAACTTTAGCTCTGAGTGCATTTATGAAACCAATTCAGTACAAAGAGCAGCAAAACAAAATTGTCTGAAAGCATACATTTACCGTATATATTGCACATTCATATTAAATATACAAATGACAAATAACTTTGCAAAACATTTAAAAAATACAGTAGCACTAAAATAGATAAGGCTCTGAACTGAGGCCATATCTGCCCATTTGCATGTCATGACCACAATACTTGTGCTGTAGCTTTATGTAAATGCTTTTGGTTAGAACAGAATAGACTTAAATAAAACAGATTTCAATGTGCATCTTTGTCTGCATTGCAGTATTAGCCTACAACCCCAATTCAAAAAAAGTTGGGACGATGTGTAAACTGTAAATTTAAAAAAAAATGCTATTCTCATTTCATACAGAGAAAATACCTGCTTGAGAATAGTCCTAGGACAACATGTCAGTGAATGAAAATAGATTTTAAAAAAAAATTATATGGTATATTTTGTCTTAATCACGTTTTCCTGTTTGTTGTGTTTAAAATGTGACAGATCTGGACAGCAAGCTGACCATTTTGCGTCTAGCTTATAACCACACTGTTGAGACTTTCTATAGACTGCAGTTTGCTCTCACTATCAGGTCATATCTAAGGCCTTCCCCTCAAAATGTAATGTGTGGGTTTCATCTCTATTCCAAATCTATACAGTTCATCATTCAGAATTAATTTGAACTCTCCAGATGAGTAAGCAGACTATACCCAAGGCACTACTGTACCCCCATACCATCACAGATGCCGCCTTTCCAATAGACCACTAAAACAAGTAGGATGATGGTAGGAAGGCACAAGACTCCAAATATAGTAGACTGATAAATTCTAACTTATAACCACAGGACAGTTTTTGATGTTCTCTGGGTCCCATTTCAAATGAGCTCAAATGACCTCTGTCCAATTAGTATTATTTGCAAGTTTTCACCAGGTTGCCAAAGTGTCAAAGTATGTTAATGGGCATTTTATGATCTCATCAATGACTTCCATTACAGAATTAGATCTTATGCAATATCAGTTTTCTACTTTTTAAAAATAAATGAGTAATGAATGAATGACCCCATCTTTCATTCTGAGAGAGACAGCCTCTCTGTGATGATCTACACAAATACATACAATAGCCTGCATTTAATACATACAATAATCTTGCACTTTATTTCCATTTTGCCAACGTTGGGAATGTTTTAATCAAAATTTAACTCATCAAAGCTGAGGTACATGTAGGTATACAGGTATATAGAGGTATATAGTATTGAAGAAATAATACTTCACTTTATATAAGTATGTTTAGGGAGTGCCTTCACTATAATTTATTCTAATTGTTCTAATTCTGTCAACTAACTTTTACTTCACATTTCTCAAATTAATTGCATACTTTTTTTTTTTTTTTTTTTTTAAAAAGATATTTTTTTGTGATTTTTGCCTCTAATCAGATAGGACAGTATAGAGATGGACAGGAAGCAAGTGGGAGAGAGAGATGGGGTGGGAATGGGAAATGACCTCGGGTCGGAATCGCACCCAGGTCCCCGGAGTAATGCTCTGACGCTCTAGCCACTGAGCCACGGCGCTCCATTAATTGCATATTTTAAAATTTTCTATTTGCAGTATAGCGGGGGTGGTGAAACTAAGGCCAGGGACCAATAGCGACCCACCATAATGTCTAAAATTAAAAGTTAATGAAGCCTGTTGTACATAAATCTAATAACAATATTAGTATAGTTCACTTATAATTGGTTGAAAATGGTCACTCTCAATTTTGCCTTGGTGCCCTTAGATTTTTCAGCATATGGCCATCAAGAAACAACCCTACAGTATAGTATCAGATAAAATGAAAGTTTGTGGATTACTACTGTAAGTGACTGCAAAGTTTTGAGGAAGCTACTTTGTCATGGGGTACTTATGTACAAAAGTACAGCAAAATCTCTACAAAACCTATAGCCTACTTATGCTAGGTTAATCTTATGTATAAAACTAAGTTAATCTTGTAAAAGTCTCTTGGGAAAAAGACACATTGCCTGACGTTTATTGTAGTCTCCCAGTTTTAATCTAACTATGTAAATATTTTAATATTAAAAGTTCTGATTAAAATAATTATTTTAGCAACATACCTGTTGTCTATGTTTACTTAAATTTCTACCAAAGTAGGCTACATGAACTGTTTGAGCAGGACCTTAGACATGTGTATCATACAGCAGTGTGCTACCTGACCTACTGTACAGTAGGCTAAGGCATGAAAGTGAAAATCAAGATTTTCCAATCACAATCAGACAACTCCAGTTGAAAGCAGGCTTGCAAAAAGATGTGTGGGCATTTCCATTCCATAATTCATCAGATTTACTTCTTTAGATATCCTTTGATTTGTTATGTGCCAGTTACTGAAAGTGAGACCTGATGCCTTTGATACAAGTTTGGGCCAGTTTCCCAAACCAAAAACTGTAAAATGTTCTCAGCTGCTTTTAACTTCACACTAGAACATGTTCTAATATTTCCACTATCTTCATCTGTAACTGAACAGCTACCATAAGCTGGTTTAGAGTTGCTATTTATAAATCTGAACTTCTCCAAAACAGCATAGTGCAAAAGGCCTCAAGGCAGCAAACAGTGGAAAGTAGAATCATGTTTATGGGGTCAAAGCAAACCCAGTGGAGACTGGAGACAAATGTGGGCTATACCGACGCCTGTGTGCTTAAGCCGTGGTCAAAGCTTCACAGACATGACCACACCTGTTTACAGGGTTGAAGAGGCCACTCTCTCGCAGCAGTGGTTTCTGTGCTGACGTCAGTCAAGCAAGCACAGAAGAACAAATATTCAAATGGAGAAAAACTACACATTGACTATATTGTAGTAATCACTCTGAATTAATCTATGAGACAGTCATCTTTCAAAAAAAGTCTATACCAAAATGTAGTGTGGGTCTTTTAGATAAGGTGATTAAAATAAAAAAAATTGAAGCAAGACTGTTCATGATAGTGTGTCGGTGAATCTCTCTCCCCACCCCCAACGGTGCGCTGAAGCGCAGATAAACATCACAGGCTCTCTCACTTCTGTGTTTGCACTTTGCATTAACTTCAGAGGTGCACCTGCTAGTCGACTCTTAACAGTGGGCCTCGCCAAACTTTAAAATTCCCCCATGATTTCATTTCTCAGACAAAGACTGCATCCAAATGCATATCCTGTAATTCTCTGAAATGCATAAAAAGTCTGAGAATCGAGACTGAGTAATTCTAATAAAATCTGTGTTGTTCTGAGATGTAAAATGTGATCAAAATTGTCACTTTATGTTAAGTTCCTTTCACATTGTGCTGACCCGTTTATCTTTTCACACTTCTAATGACATTATAATGGAACTCTCCAAAAGGCCTGCCCTTGGTAACTTACTCAAACCAAAACGGGGTGGGTGGGTTAAGACTATTGGGCCACAGTGGAAGACTGCAACCACAGGGTAGGTCTCGACTGTACATACACACCCCCACCCCCCAACGGTGGGGTGAGACTGGCCCTCTCAAAGTACTCTCATTACAGGTCTGATAGAGAAAAAAAATCCTAAGCCTGAACTTTTTTGGCGGTGGGAGCAGTTGGTGGGGGTTTAAGTTTGCAATGCACAAAAAAAGGAGGAAACATTGAAATTTTAGTTAAATACTCTTTTCTAATCTGGAACTTTTTCTTTCTCCACAGTCATGCAGGTAGGCTATGCCTGAAATCAGGCATGGCACCTAAACACTATTAGCCATGTCATTATATGGAGCTGGGCCTTTTGGAAAAGGATAGGCCTACTGTACACAGAAGTGCAATGAGTGTGATAAGCAAATGAGTTTATTTTGCAGATCAGCATGTCATTGCCCCTATTCCGTCCTTACTGCTTCACTGCCTCTGAACAGGACGGACCAGTATGTTAAACAGGAATGCCTTGCCATTGAGCTAACAGCTCTTTCATCAAGTCATTTTGGATCGTGCTACAGCAGACATAGGTTCGGTAAAATTTACACACACACACACACACACACAAACGCATAAACACTGGTGTGTGTGTAAATGCTATGGTTACAAAACAGTGAGTACCTGTTTCAATATCTGTGTTAAAACATATCCCATTTTAACGGCGACATTCACTTTGAATGTAACACAGACATGGCCAAATAGTAGTACCTTTGTAGTACCAACTGTCCCTGACATTTATTTCCTCATATGCTAACTTTTCCATCTGCTGGCCTATGGTAGTTTAATATGGTTCAATGTACTCCCTTGACATTGGCTACTCAGCGTAAGAGTGTCCTTGTCTCACACAGTCCTGTTCACTGTCGACAGCAAAGTTTTATGCTTAGTGGCATCCGTTCAATTTAGGCCTCTGATGACGAGCCAGACATTCAATTTAGGCCTCTAGTGGCGAGCTAAAATCTTTTCATGCTATACTGTAGTATGTCACTCTATGAGAAATTACATAAAAAAATTCACTTTGTGCAGAAAGAGAGGTTCACTTCCAGGTTCATTTGTGCCAATAGTTGAAAACTCTTGTTGGGGAAAAAAACAACAACAAAAAACATAAAACACAAAAAAACAAATCAAGCAGGAAGTAGCCATTTATTTTACTACATGGTTTGACCTTCCTCTATTCAGTAATAAACACTGAGATGTGTGCAGTCAAAATAAGTTCAATGCTTGAACCAATGACTGAAAATGACTTTAAGTGATTCTTATAAATAGATAAAGATGATAGATTACATCAAGCCGCCAGTAAGGAAGGTCAAAATATTAAAATGTGCAGATTTTTTATTAAAAATAGTGGGGATGATCTTTCTCAATAGTATATAGCTTTAAGTTTCTAATATCAGTACACCTGAACACAAAATGTATTAGAAATATTTATAGACCAAAGCTTCCCAAATGATTAAAAAAAGAATCTTGAACCTACTGTAAGTGTTACTCACAAACATGCTTCACAATAATTTATAATGTATCCCTTGTGTATGTTATTTATTCTGAATGTTATGATATCTTAATTTGCAGCCAACCTGCATAGAGCAAAGATGAGGTGAAGGAAAAGTGAAAGGCTGAGCCATGATGCAACAAAGAGAGAGGGCTCTTAGATTTACTTGCTCAATAAAACCACAAAGGCTGGAAATACTATTGAAAATGCTCAACTGTCCTTACACAGTCCCTGGGAAGTTCTAATGACAAATGAATGTAAGTGAATATTGATCATTGTGTGTAAATGTAAAATCAGTTTTTCACAAGTTCAATTAATCAAAAGATGACAGAGATAAGACAGAAGACATTCTACAGCCTACTTCTCTCTACTAGGCCCTATACTACCTGCCAAACATGATGCAGTTAGCCTTTTATATATAAAAATAAAAATGATATATCTGACCTTATAAACCTCGCCATATGTCCCTCCACCAACTCGCAACTGGATCTCAAAGTCCTCTTGGGGGTTCCTGGTGGAAATGTCCAAGGCGGCTCGGTTCTGGGAGTCCATCATGTTAAATTAGCTCATGGCACTACACACTGATGCTGCACTTCTCAGCTTCCTCCAGCATGTGGGCTTAAGTAAATGTCAAGTGTGTGTATGTCTGAGCGGCTGGATCACACCCAACGCACTCAAGTGTGAGCCTCACTCTCACACGTTCACCTTCCTTCTTCTTTTGCGAGTTCCCTCCCTCATTCTTTCACATGGTTTCGTCTCATTTTCATAGACGATTTCCTGCTTGTGTGTGACTGTGTGTGGTTGTGTGTGTGACTGTGTGTGGTTGTGTGTGTGTGTGTGTGTGTGTGTGTGTGTGTGTGTGTGTGTGTGTACTCTTTCTGGCAGTGAATGTGAATCTGTGGGTTTCTGGTGATAGTTATGCATGTCTGCAGACATCTCGTCCAATTGCTGCAAGGCTGCACAGCTTTGTGCTGAACATGACAGTGTTCTAGCTTCCTGTAATTTTTCATCACTGAAGTGACACTGACAAGAAATAGCCAACTTTAAGCATAGCTCTATTCCAGACTATCCTCATGCATTTGTTCAGATGGTGGGCATTCAGAGACAGAAGGAGTCTTGTGTAGAAATATCCAAGTTGATCTTCAGAAACTCGAATCAGCCTCATGTCAAGTTTATAACTCCACCTAGACAGAAAAAAATGCAAATGGAACAAGAGTTTTGTAGACAACTCTATCACACAGACTCTGCCTGCATCATTAGGCTATTGTGTGCATTCACATCTGTCAGTAGTGAGGAGACAATCATTTCATTTTTTAAGCATGTCTTTTGATTAAAGACATTAGGCCTAGGTGTTTCTTATTTGATGGATGGACATCACATGAGCTTTGTGTCTTTTCTATACCCCTATAGTGTACCAATTTGGCAATATAATTCAAATGCATTTCACCTGCAGGCCAACATTACAATGGTAGGCTGTCTGAAGATACATCCACTCTGCAACTCACTGACTTTGGAACTTCTTGGCTGTGGTTCTAAAATAACGTTAGGCCTAGGCTAAGTAAAGTTAGGCTACAGAGGCTAACAACTCATTGGGTTTTAAACTGTTGAGTTCAAGCTAGCCCTACTAGACATGCCACGACAGAATAAAAGCTAGCATTTTTCTCACCAACAGGGAGCCTAGGCTTCTTTGTTCACAAGTATGATGGAATATGTAGGCCTAATCGTATGGCACAGGTAACACCAGAGACACCTGCACCTGGTAAGCCCGACAGTTGCACTCCTATCCAGCAAGGGGCGATAATAACAACATAATATGGTGATGCGCAAACGTTTCCGGTCATGCGTCAAGAGCTCTTTCCGTTCCCGGCTGGCTAGTGAGCCACTGCTTCTGTATCAGCCGTTCCACGTGTGGATTTTATTCGAAAGCTCGTGTAAAATCAAAGCTGCAAACATGGCCTCGTCATTTGAACAGATGCGTGCAAACGTTGCCAAGCTGCTTCGTGGGATTGACAGGTAGTTTAATAATTACGAGCTAACTAACGACATGAATAGGCTACTCATCCAAGCTAGCTGTAGCTGTATTGGCTGTATCCGATCACAATGATGACGCATAATACATTAAAGTTCAGAAAGTATCCTTAATTTAAGCATGCTGAATTATTTGAATGAATGACGAACTAAATATAATACTAGAGGTGCGTTCAGATTCAGAAAACACTGACCATAACATGGAATAATAAGTTCGATAGATAGGCTAACTGATGTCATCAAATACAAAAACACCACATTAGTAACATCAGCCTCATTGATCTCCTCAAAATACTAAACAAAAAGCAAAGACAGGATGAAAGAGGAGCATAAAATGCACAGTCTAGACATAAGCAAACTGTCATTTCAGACTAGACAGCCAGACTAACGTTAGTCAGTGATGGTAGATACTGCCTGGGTGGATTGGGGCTAACGTTTGTAACTTGTGATATGGTGTGTTATGGGCAGATCTTGCTGGACTCATGCCCAAACGGCCGCCCCTTGGCTTATGTGAGGAGTTGAATTGATGGATAGTTCTGGGAACAAAGGATCAGTTAGTCAGTTTGTGGGGAACCTAATGTTAATAAATGTTTGTTTTGAATTTGTAAGGTGTTGAATAAGTGATAAACAAACTCATGATGTAGGCCTAACACTAGCCTTTGCTTATTTCTCATCTCCATGCCAATGTGTAAACTTTTTTTCTCAGATACAACCCGGAGAACCTTGCAACTCTGGAGCGCTATGTAGAAACTCAAGCAAGAGAAAACGCCTATGACCTGGAAGCCAATCTTGCTGTTCTCAAGCTGTGAGTTCTTCAAAAGCACCCACCACCACTCTTTTTTTTAATTATTTTTTTCACTCTATTTTTTGTATTTCTTGCTTGTGCACGTTTACTGTTAGAAGTCCTGCTTTAAAGCATGACGTTCGTTTTTTTTAGTATGTTATGCTCACAGTCACCGTTATAGGTTACTTCTGGTATTTCTTGCTCAATTGCTCTCTCACTGCCTTCATGGACTCTGTAGCGAAGGGAGAGAACAGTGACCCCACCCGGTCTCGAACCCGGGTCTCGTGCTAAACGTGCAACTTGCATGGGCTTGGAACAAATTAATTAACAAGCTAAATATTGAACATGCTAACGTTAGTGAACTCTTTTTAAAACTACATTGCAGTTGGCAATGTTTTCTTTCTCTGACAAGATTGGAATTATTCACTTCAAAGGTTTTACGTGAAAGCGAATATTTGGTAGACAGAAAAATTTATTAGGTGCTCCAGATAAGTATCAAACGTAATCTCTTTGTCATTTTGTAACAACTATTACGACTGCTGCTGCTTCGGAATGGCTGACAAATTCATCTTTCATGTAAATTTTTCCTAGACTAAAATTGGCTTAAATTAACAGTACTGAAGTAATTAAAGCTAACAAACAAAATAGACTGACTAACGTTTCAGCAGCGTGTCACGGTCAAATCTATTCAAATCTAATAAATTGTGGGTGCCACCCAGCTTTCGGTGTCCCGTTCAAACAACAGGGCCAACTATAAAATTAAAACATGCGCACTAAAATCCTCCAACGTCTTCTCACCGTGACTTGTCTTCTACAACATGAATTTCATTACAACTGTATGCGCTGATAGTTTTAAAATTAAAATTGTAGACAACCGGGCGTGGTGCATGGTGCACCCACAGGTGTTGGGGAAGCCCTAATTAAGCAAGATTAACTGGTTTGCTCAAGCCGTGTCCATCAGCGGTGCCAACACCATGCCACCTTAGCTATGATTCGCTGGCATGTGAACGGGATGGCGTTAAATTGATTAATCCCACTCCATTATTCATTGAATTTGTACGGGATAACGATGGATCTTGATAAAATACCCACCTTGAAAACTTTTTTTTTCTTTCTCCCCATGTTCTATATTAACACTATGGCGGGACACTGCAGTTTTGTCAATGTATTGGAAACACTGTGTTGAGTATATTCATGTCTGATGGTGTCTGAAATGTTTTCTCTTTTTAGCTACCAGTTTAACCCGGCATATTTTCAGACCACAGTCACATCACAAATCTTGCTGAAGGCTCTTACAAATCTACCCCACACGGACTTCACCTTGTGCAAGTGCATGATTGACCAGACACATGTATCCTTTTGGAACCTGTTTCTGTGCTGTGTACTGTTACAATATTTGTTTATAGCAAATAGATATTCTACATTGATATTAAAACAATTTAACAAGACAATATTACTTCAAGGATGTAGATCCTTATTTAGTTAAATTGCGTAATGCACCAACATGTATTTATCTTGGAGGGAATGTGAAAAAATTTAGCAATAATTCACATCATTTTTACCACAGCATTTAATTTGTGTTATTGACCTGAGGGAAAAAAAGTACATTTTCTTCCTTCAATTATCCCTTTGGATGTCTGTGAGGCAGAGCTTCTTGAAAGTTGAACATAGGTGTATTCATTTTTGCATTCACACAACGTAATCCAATGATTAATCATGAACACCGTGGTGCGGTGTTTTTTTTTTTTTTTTAAGTATACTGATTACAGAAGATGTTAGTGGTAGGCCTACAGCTTGATTAATTTTGTGGCCAAATAGTTGCTTTTTCCCACACCTGTTGCCATGTTTCATTTAATTTAAGCATTTTAAAAATTAATCCGGCTATGAGGAAAATTGATGGGACGGGCTATAAATTTTTCTTCCTTCTGCCGAAATCATTATCTGTCTCTGATTCATCATGATTTTTTTTTTTTTTTTTTTTTTAACAATATTGTTTTAGGGCTTTTTTTTGCCTTTAATTCGATAGGACAGTAGAGAGTTGGACAGGAAACCAGTGGGACAGAGATAAGGGTAGGGATCGGGAAATGACCTCGGGTTGCTATGACACGAGCCCACTGAGCTACGGCACCCCAGATTCATCATGATTTTGAATAAATTTTGCTTAGTTCATTGGTGCTGTTGATACAAAAGTGTGCTCAGTAAATGTATATATATATTTATGGAAAGTATGAGTAATAGAAATTACTGTTATATTATACGAGACTGATTGTGGTTGATGGAATTTTTTTTTTTTTTTGGCAAACATTCACTTGTTTGCAGCTTACTCTTGAGATTCCATGTAGCCCCAGCTCTTTATGCTGTAGGATGCTCTATCTACTCACTTGAGTGGAACTTTCCAACCTTCTACGGTCTTATGTTTCTTAATAACGGACCACTGCGAAGTATAACAGACCACTGTCAAGCAAAAGTGAAACAGAGCTCCCATTTGATGTCTGCATCGCATCACTCTGTCAGGAGATATTCCACGATAATGGCCGCCAAACAGAACGTTATCCCTCACTTATCAGCTGTTCTCAACTCATGTTTTGATGAGGAAATTACTATGGAGAATTTGTATCTGTTCATCTTGCTGGTTGGTAGATTATATCTCCTACCTGAGGTCATAGTTTCCTACTTCTTTTGCAAGATGTTTATTATTTTTTATTTTGCATTACACAGAAGATGAAAGCGCACACAGGCATTTTTCCCTATTGTGGTTGGCAGATTACATGTTTGGAAACGGCTATTTTCTCACATGTTAATGCTTTCCAGCTGATTAATTTCCTTGACTACAGTGTCGCAGCAAGAGGAACGGCCGATAAGACAGATACTCTACCTGGGAAACCTTCTTGAAACGTGTCATTTCCAGGCCTTTTGGGTAAGGTCGAAAAGCATGTTTTCTTTCAGTATTTGTCAGCAATTGTTTACTGAAAGTGTTGCTCTGGAGTGATTTCAAGCATAGCCCTGTTGAACGAGCCTGCTAAATAGATAGCGAAAAAAAAGCATCGGGAACAACAGAGACTGAACGCAAAAGCCAAAAAGCACTTAACACATTTCATCAGAGACTCAGATAAGTAAGATCTTAGGCACCAGTGACTGAATGTAAAGTGCTTGTTTGCCATTGCATTCGCGTTATGTCTATGCTGTTCCAAATTATTTCATTCCACTTGCTATCTAGTGCAGTTAGAAGGTTTGTGCAACAAGGCTATGCTTGAAATTACTCCGGAGCTACACTTTAATATCGTGTTAATTTATAATGGATGATATAATGTTTCTGCTACTAGACAAGTCTGGAGGAGAACAGGGAGCTTATTGATGGCATCGCTGGATTTGAGGATTCTGTACGCAAATGTGAGTTATGAATGCGCATACACACATGCAGGTGCATGATTAATTATAAAATGACAAACAATTAAAATGCATAATACACCTATGTGGAAAATATCAAATTAGGCCTATAATGCTAGATATACTTTAAAGTTACAATGCTTGCCAGACATTCCCTTTGTTAATTTGACAATCTAATCCAGGTTATTATATAGCCCAAAAATACGTTTTTGATGATTAAATAGTGGTATTAATCATCATTGCATATCATACACTATTCTGGAAAAATGAAAAAAGACCGCATATGCATAATAATTTGGAACACAGAGTATTCTCTCGGTATGAAAACATGTCTAGGCCAAGAGACTGCATGTTGTGAACTGCCTTGAGGTCTAAACTGTTGTTGTGGGTCTCTTAATATACCACAGGTAGAAAGCCTTTCTACTTGCCTTCTATTGAAACTGTTATATGCTATGGCTCTACAACATGGTTTGGTAATATGACTGGTTACCTGAATTAGTTAAAAGGGTTTGGAAAAAAGGTGAATTGCCCCATCTTATCATAGAACATTTATCAGGAGGCAGTGACCAGGCTCATGACCGTACTTCCGCTCAATATCACTGAAATTATGTGGAAGCACCAGGCTAAGGAGGCAAGGCCTTATCAGAAAAATCCAGTCAATTAGCCCATATCTTCTGTGAGGCTGCTGAGTGCTATTCTGAGGTATCACATTGGCAGTATTTGGTATAGAGTTTGATGTAACATAGGCTGAATGCGATCTTGCAGTTAACGGTTACAGATATGGGCATATGAAAGCAATCGGTCTATCCATCGATGCCTTACTATACATTTTAATGTTCTAGGATGGCTTGCCAGGCTACAAAATTAAGTCATTCTCATACCCATTGACATCACTTAGCAACCTATATCCCTGTTTAATGATGGCCTTTTGTACAATGACTTAATATATGCTAACAGATGCAGGCATAGGGAAACTAACTTTCCTTGCCATCATCAGTTAGCATTGGCTGCCGTTTTGGTCTATGTTGCACAAAATTCTCTTACCTATGGACAGCATTCTAAAACATGAAACACATTTCAAACACAAAAGAATTTCAGTATGCAGTACAAAAATAAATGCAAAGTAAGGTAGATGTTAAAATACGTTTTTCTAAATCCTTTCCTGACATAGAAAACATGGAAACGTTAAAAGGTTAATGACGCCAGCCACATCTTGCATAAGAAGTAGGAATTGATGCCCTCAGGTAGGGGATATGAGCTACCAACAAGCAAGATGGACGGATATAAATTCTGTTTAGTCCAAATATCAATCACTGTTACTGCAACTTATCCTGGGGGGACAGTAGGATATTATGCAATATTATGGTGGGGTGTTTTATTTTCATATGAGGAATTCATCCTCCAGAGACATCGAAGATTAACTTTACTTCAGTAATGAAATTCCAAGCTAGGCAGGTTTATTGGTATGCAATTGTAATAAGATATCCGATCAAGATTTCCAATCAATCAATCAATCAATCAATCAATCAATCAATCAGTCAGTCAGTCAATCAATTTGAACCTCCACTATACTTGATATTACAGACCTCATTCCATTTCCTTTAAAAGGTAGAATTATGTGCTTTACATAAAAGCCATTGAAATGCTGTGAACAATATTCGCGGAGTCAGTGTATAGACCATTGTTTTTTTGGATAACCTTTGACAACGTTTCATTGATTAGTGCAGTGATGGTACAGAGAGTGCGAGCCTCAGTGGTACAGAGATGGTACAGAGAGTGCGAACACCTGAACAGTTGTGTGTCCTTTGCCATATAGTTTATGCAGTGATTGATGGCAGGGGTTAGCACAAACTCGAGTGGAATTATAAGTGTTTTGCCTCAGCTTGCTTTGCCATATCTTTCTCAGTAGGCCCACAGGATAGTATAGGATGCCATAGATCAAAAGTAGTCTAAATTATGGCTTTGCTGTTCAATGGAGAAAAAATGTAAACTCAATGTTTTACTCCTTACATGGTTTAGCCAGTTGGTGGAATATCGTAGTAATAATAATAATAATAATAATAATAATAATAATAATAACCAACCTCTCCGGAGCCACACACCAGGACCATCCTCCCCTTTACTCTGAGGCCCGTGATGGAACTGGCCTGATGGCCCCCTGATGACCACTACCTAGATGGCGACCAACACCCAATGAACTCTAATCCCACTCCAGCTACTGACTAATCCCACACTCCAACTACTGACTCCATCCCTTGGCCCTGACTGTCACACAAACTATGTGTATATCATCTCTGACTACATCCTGTACTCATACTGTTTTGTGTTAACCATGGTCAATCTATGCATCAGACTTTACGGATACTTTATTAGGCCCCAGGCAGGTAGGCTGAGTCCATGAGGCGTGGATCTGCCCAAGGTTTCTTCCTACAAAACAAATTATTTACAAAGCGAAGGGAGTTTTTCCTTGTCCCTGATTCTCATAGATGCTTCCCGTACTGTCTGTAAAGCGCCACGAGACAATGTACTGTATTTGAGCGCTCTACAAATAAAATTTAATTGAATTGAATTAATAATAATGAAGCAAATAAAACATTCCATTGTTATAAGACTGTCTGAAAAAATGAACTTTGTCTTTTCAGTTATCTGCCATGTTGTCGGAATCACCTACCAGAATATTGAACACAGGCTTTTGGCTGAAATGTTGGGTGATCCATTGGGTAAGCTCGTCCTGAATGCATACATATAGATCTATCTGTGGATACCAGCTGGTGTGTTTTTTTTTATTTTTGTTTTTTTTAAATCATTTAGTAATGAGAGAGTGGAACCTGATGTGTTCTAGATTTAAGTTTGAAAAAAAATCACATTTCTTTCACACATTTGGCATTGGCAGTGAGGGACATTATGCAGTGTTTCCTGTAAAACCACTGAACTAGCAACATAAAAGGCATACAAATTTTTTTTTATTTTTTTTTTTTAAAACAAAACTCAAACAATTTTCAGAGTCTTACTACTAGAGCATGCTATTGACATGCTAATATGACACAGTTGATGGCTGCTGGGATTTCATCTTGCATTTATCCGCCCTTCATTATGACATGTCATCCAAATGAATCCAATCAAATTGTCTGAGAAAGATACCTCAGAGAGGGTTGAAGTGGAGCTTGATCTTTGGATACCTCAAAGAATGGTGAAAAGTTGCCTAGTGTCCCTTTAATATCAGTTCTTTGTCTTGTCTGTGCCCATCACTTCTATAGACACTCAGGTGAAAGTATGGATGAGTAAATACGGCTGGACAGAGAATGAAGACGCCATGATTTTCATCTTCAACCAGGAAGAAAGCATCAAACCCAAAAACATTGTGGAGAAGATTGACTTTGAAAGTAAGTATGGCTTGCTCACTGGAGGTACAAGGAGAGGCTGAAGGTTATACTGGTTTTACCACGGCTGTTGCTGCTGGGCACGTTGTGTAGCAGATTTAAAATTTTAAATGAAATGTAGCAAAAATTATTCATACATAACCCCCTCCCCCAGCAGTGCAGCAGTATAGAATGAAATGCAGATAGAGCCGTGCTAAATCTTGAATTTACAACGGTGTTGAACAGGATTCAAACAATCACAATCAAGAACCAGAGCTATCAGTTTTGGAAGTAATTAGTTATGGAATGTGGATCAGAACAGATGACTGTGCTTCTAACCCCAGGAGCATTAACATGTCAGGGCTAATCCATTAAGGCCTACAGTATGTTCAGAATGAGTCATGCTTGCAAACAATGCTTTGGGGCTTTTTTTTTCTTTTTTTTCAATAAGGTACACTGGTTTTCTGTCCTTGATTGATTAAATGAGAAGATTATGTATGTATTTGTGATATTGATTCAATTTAACTCCTTTGAACATTCAGACATCTGCCCCACTTGGTCTTATTCTTACTTTACAAAATGCTTGGAGCCAAATTTTGGCATTAAACATTTATTAAAGTAGTTTGGCGTATCGCATGTAGTTACGCTATGATGGGTAGATTTTATCAGATCATGTTTCAAGGCACCTCTCACACCAGCTAAATTCTTCATAACCAGACAAAATTAAGTAGATTTTCCTTAAGAACCCTAAGAGGATAATCTACTATACATCTACTTTTGGCTCATCTGGGTCATGGTCACAAACCAAAACGACAAGCAACATAAAGCAAAACCTTAAATCGTTGGGGTTGCAGTTAGTGTTTTTTACATTCTCCAAACCTCCTAAGACAAACTCTTCCTCATGAGCCCTGACAATCGCATGCTCGCGGTCCATAATCAGTTCTGTCCATTTCTGGATTGTGTGCATTCACACCAAAAACTCTCTCAGCGTTCTTGTGCACAAACTGGCTTCCTGAGCTCTCCATCAAAAGTCTCCACTTACTAGTTAGTTGTTTAGCTAATTGCTTTATTTAATAGCAGGCATTTTTTTTAAAAATCCTGAAAAACAGGATTTTTTTTAGGATTTAAAAAAAAATAAAATCCAGGACAGACCATGAAAATCTGGGACAATCAGGAAAATCCAGGACAGGTGGCAACACTACTGCAGTATTAAATAACACATGAAATGATGTAAATGATGTGTGACCTTTTCAGTCATCAAAAATTTGAGAATGTAATGTTATGTAATGTAAGAATGCATGCGTCACATGTGGACCGTTTATAATGCGCCATTGCAAACTCTATTTGCAGGTGTGTCAAGCATAATGGCAACATCACAGTGAACCCCGCATCAATACAACAAGCCCATGGATTTTTCATTCTGTTTTGCCCTCACCAAGAAAAAATAACTTTTCAATAAACATAATTGGTTTGAAAATGATAAGCTTGTATGTGTTTTTGTTCACTGTTTTTCCTGAATATTGTCTGTATGTTCCTTGGAACTTTTTAATCAAGTAGGCCTATAAGTCGAATGTAGGATAGATTCTTCCACCTCAAGTCAAAACAAGAATCTTAAAGAAATTCCCAAGTTATGGCAAATACTTTCACATTCATTCATTCATTCATTCATTCATTGTATTATTATTTTACCACACATGCGTTTTGAATCCTACAGTGAACAAAGTCAGACGTGATTATGAGAATGTTATGAGAGACAATGTTGTCAATAGACCCATTATCAAAATATTTATGGGCCAAGCTAGACCGCAACTGAAGTTGATCCGAATTGAAGCTAAATGAACACTATAAATGTCAGACAGCGCCGAAGGCTAATCCTCCTTTTGCAGCCCTTAAAAAAATGTAAGGCAGTAACCTACCTGTGGGGGCTTGGCCCAGGTGTGTGAATCCTGTTTACAGATGGGTGTGGTTATACAAGTAGGCTGTCTCTCAAATTTCCTATATATCGACGTCTCGCCGTCTAAAGTTCATTGCCATAGCCTATTCTTCGGGTAGCCATTGGACTTGGCCTATATTGCAAAAGTTTGAAAACTTTACACTATAGATGAGGTCAGCCTAAAGAGAGCCTAGGGTATTTGTTGTGGAACAGTCGCTCTACCGTGGGTGAGATGTCCGACACCAAAGGAACCTCAACTCCTCAGTCATCAAGCAAATCGCCTGAGCCACTTGGTAGTCCACTGTGGAGTCCTTCTCATCTACTTAGTAATGAAGTCAGCAGTTTCCCACTGTCCAGTGAGTTGTTCGTGGACCGATATTTCCCTATTGGTAACGTCCAGCTGCAGCATGTTATTCAATGGAAGCGCCCAAAGGTAGGCACCCTTTTTGTAGGCTTTAGCCGCCTATTGACTGCGTCAAGTGGACATAGGCGATGCACATAGCCGTGGCTGAATGACCGTGGTCATTAACTCATAAACTGCGGATGTGGCAAAATCAAAAGGGAAAGCGAGGGCTAGGAGACTTGGTGACATTTTACCAACTTCACTTCATTAGCAAAGCAAAATTACAACAGTTTGCACTTTGGTTATACTACTCTCTAATGATTTCAGAGTAGGATAGGTGAATAACACCTAATGGCCAGTCTGTAGGCTATAGGCCTATCTTAATGCAGTTTGAGGCCTCTGGCTCTAGTTGTGTTAAGATTTTAGTTTTTTTTGTTGTTGTTGAATATCTTCTAGCCTAGCCCCAATTCTGTCAGTGGAAAGACCTAATTTGATATAGCCATAATTAAATTTTGACAAAAATGTCACTTAGGCTCACGCACTTTTGGTTCTCAGTGCTTGATGACTTCTCCTCAGCATGTAACCTATCTAAAGCATCCCTAAAACTATCCTGCTGGTGTGTTTGATGGGCCTACTGAAAACAGTTGGCTTAAATCCACTGTGAATCAGTAGCCTAGACCTACTGTACCCTGTTAGAGGCCACAGAGTGCCTTTATTAGGGGAAGAAACGAGAAATAGTGAAAGAACCCTGAAAATGAGACCAAGTAGGCCCTCAAAGTCAGAAGGTAAAACAAACTGAATGTTTTGGCCACCAAAATAAGCTCACTTTCAGTTTCATATTCAGTGCCCCATTCAGTTAACTTCAGCTTTGGTAGGCCTATTCAGTCAAAAAAACTGAATAACATTTCCAACAGAAAACAGTCCAATGGGTGACCCCTGTCACCATAAAACGAGAACATTTTGAGGAAAAATCAGAATAGGGCCCAGACTTGAAAAATACGATGAAAGATGGCTGGTTGACCAGGTGTGTTATTGTTTATCAGGAAATATGTCCATCTCCCAAATTCATAGTGGATGGGGCTACACGTATGGATGTTTGCCAGGGGATTCTGAGTGAGTGTAATTTTTTTCTTTTGTTTGTTCTATGGCTTTATAGTTCATAGACTATTGGGCTAATGATGGCGGGGCTCCTGCTGTCAGAATATGACTGTTCTTTTTAGTCTGACTGTAAAAAGTGATTTAATCATTGTCACTCCTCTTCCTGACATGCAGATGATTGCTGGTTTCTGTCTGCTGTCGCCTCTCTTTCCCTGCACCCCTCCCTGCTAAAGCAGGTCATGTCTGTTACACAGAGCTTTCAGCATGGCTATGATGGCAGCTTCCACTTTCGGGTAAGACTTGACATTTTTCCTTTTTGACACACAATTTCCAGTTCAATCTGCAATTGTAACCTTACAATAGGGCACTAGTATAACTGTATGACTGAACTCACAATTAAAAATAATCCACCAGAGGTTATGAAGGAAGAAGCTACTTGACATGGATTCTGTCACACTGTTTGCTTGAATAAATCTGGTGAAATATGATTGAAGTCAAAATTGACATGCCCTCAGAGATGACATGCCCTTAGCTAAGTGTATAGTCTTTATTTTTGCTTGATATTTGTTTTGGGTTTTTTTTTTCTGGTATAAATGTTAACTCAAAGCAAGAGCCTCACGCTCACTCAATTCTCCCTGAATAAACAAAGGTTGATGATGATTCTCGAAGTTGGATATCACATGCCTGCAATCTCCTCTCCCCTTCGTCTCTATAGTTCTGGCAGTATGGTGAGTGGAAGGATGTGAAGATCGATGATCAGCTCCCTACTCGGGATGGAAGGCTCACCTACCTGAGCTCCTCTCAGAAGGATGAATTCTGGAGCCCCCTGCTGGAGAAGGCCTATGCCAAGTCAGGACATTCTTTTTTTTAGATTTTGTCTGGCCTTCTCTCTTTAACTTCTTTCGTTGTGACATTACCCTTTTTAAAACATACACAGATGTGGCGGGCAGTAGCATTAAAGTTAGTGAAGGGCCGCAATTGGCCCCCAGGCCTTAGTTTGGCCACCCCTAGCCTAGACGTACCCTACTGGTAGTTTGTCAGTGTGTAGTAGAGTCAGTTTGAGAGACAACCACTGATTCAGCCTCTTGGATGACCACGGCCTATTGGTCATGTCCAGACTATAGGCTACATTCTGATGTTATATTAGCAGATCCGTACTGTATGTGTGAGAACCTGGCTAAGAGTTTGGTCCAAAAATAATGTGCCTCTTAGATGAAAGCGTGTGGTCCAAATTTATTTGCAAACATTAATAGCATGGTTTTCAACTGTTATCCATGAAGCACACATTTATTCAAAGGGTTATTAAGCATTCATAAAGGCTATTATAAAGCATTCATAGAGGCTATTGTTATGAATAGTAATTGTACTCATAAAATGCCATGATGCTATATCATATAAGGCCTTACAGCTTTGACATGGACCACTGAATTCCGTAAATCAGTTTTTGAATAGTGATGTTTGAATAGCAAGTGTGATTAGATAATTGTGAGCTGGATCACATCTGAATTTACTTTCAGTTTCCATTCATCTTGAATGCAGTTTTGGATTACAAGTTTACAGTGGCCTCAGGTGGTGGAACATGGTATTACAGGAGAGCTGCCCCAACACGAGCTGATTTGCATGTTAACTTCATAAGATAATTGGACAACACCATTACATGTGTCATGCCACATGTTTTTAACATTCCAATGGCGCAGTTGTTTATTCATATTCTCTTACTGTTCTTATTGTAGGTTGTTTTTGTCAGCATTGCAAACAACTTTTGTTTTTTTCTTTTCTTTTTCAACTTTTGTTTTTTTCTTGCAAGACTACTTGCATGTTGATGCATGACAAATTTAAAGTTCAGAAACGCCAAAGCCAAAGCCAAAGCCATAGTTGTCTTTTTTCCCCTTCTTTTCTCTATCTAGGTTCAATCATGTAGTAAATGTAATAAGTAGAAAAATAATGGGTCTCTCATCTTTCTGCTTTATCCCTGCAGACTGAAGGGTGGATACCGGGCCCTCAACATGGGCTTCCCTCATGAGGCTATGGTAGACATGACCGGAGGAATAACTGAAGTTTTCCAGGTGCCAGACATGCCAAGAGATCTGGGAGGGTTTCTGAAGCGTCTCTTGGCAAAAGGAGCTCTTATTAACTGTGCAAATACTCGCGTATGTTACTAATCCAAACAAATACCAAACATGAATTGTTTCAAATGGGTGGGAATGTGGTTTTACTTGAAAAAAAACATACAACTGGTCTGTGTATACATATGTAATGGCTGCTGTGAATCCCCACAGGGCCCCTTGGAGAAGAGGAATTTGTTGGGAATCCTGTTCAAACACGCTTATTCTGTTACCAACTTGGAGAAGGTATTGTGTAGAGACTCATTTGAGACTGAAAAATACACATACTGAGACATTTATCTCATAAACTACTTTTTAAATGAAGTATCCGAGGACGGCATAGGCCCAAAATATGTCCATCTTGGACATGTTATCATTTAAATAAGTGATTTAAGAGTTTGAAAGATTTAAGTTTGAAAGTGCGTTCACTGTCTTATCATTCAGTGTTTCCCCTGTTTTACGCACCCATTACGCACCATTGGCATTGCTTGCAGAGAACAATTCCATACCGCGCTAAAAAGCAACAGGATCGGGAGTTGTGAGGGATAACGTTGGGTTTCTGTTGTAGCGTAGCGTACTTCATGACCAAGCTGGTGCATAACGTTAGCCATTGGGTGAAATCAGATTTAAACCTCCAGCTTGCAATCATTCGTTAATGGTGAAATGCCAGACCCTTGTACGAAGCTAAAGCGCAGACCAAGGGGATGGCCATTTACCTGAGACATTTCTCTCTCCACCAATCACTCCAATCCTCTGTCATTGACTGTTGTTCTTTAGAAGATGTGAATAAAACAAGCACTCAAAAGTTTCATTTGACTTTTTTAATCACCTCACAGAGGTTTTGGGCTTGCGCCCTTCTTCAGTGTGAGATATGTGAGGCGATTAAAAAAAGTGAAATGAAACTGTTGAGTGCTTGTTTTATTCACCTAGTTTAAGTAACGCAGAGTGTTGAGCATGCTTCCTTGTCTTAAGTCTGAAGTTCTGTTGTTCTTCAACCATCAGGTCCAAACAAAGTGGGGCCCTATGGAGCTGGTGCGTGTGCACAACCCATGGGGGAGGGCTGAGTGGGAGGGGCCATGGAGTGACATGAAAGGGTATGACTCAGTTTGTGCTTTTCCCCAGTCCCTGTCCCTGACTGGACCAAAAGCCTAAAAAAGTACCAAACTGTACCAAAAGTTTGTTGTAGTGATATTGTGTGTGTGTGTGTGTGTGTGTGTGTGTGTGTGTGTGTGTGTGTGTGTGTGTGTTTGTGCGCGTGTGTGTGCGCGTGTGTGTGTCTGTCTGTAGGGGTGTAGTGGTGGCTAAATGCAAGTAAACGTGTTTACCCACCTCTCAAGTTTTGGTAATAGAGTTTATCCAACTCTGAGTTTATGCACTGTTTTTCACCTATGGGTTTATGCACCAAATATAACTTATATAACAAATCCCACTGCATTATCTTAATTTAACATTTAATACCATATCAATAATCCTCCATCATCAAACATGTCCACTTTGCAGTGGTCAAAAAATTCACTCTGTGTGTGTGTGTGTGTGTGTGTGTGTGTGGTTGTTGAGTCAGGCAGGAATGGAGTAACGTTCCAGCACAAGAACAGCAACGCATTGAGAGAGTGAAGAAAGAGGATGGAGAATTCTGGTTAGTGTGTTCTAACTGTTCTAACCGTCTCAATGTTTCTACATCTACGTCTACATAGCATCTATAAATATCTTCGCTTATTTTCAGTGTTTTGATACTTTTGTAGAACTAGGAATAACGCAGTAAATAATTAGTGTACCCAGAGCCAATTCTGTACTCTCATTGATATATTACATGTTTGTCAGTGATCAAACCAGTACAACCAGTTGGCACAATTGTCTACAACAATCTACACAACAATCATTTGAACTTGTATGGTACACAAATGGCAACTGATACAATTACATGGTTGAGTATTGCAGACTGAATGTTAACATATGAAACAAAAAAACAGGGTATCCAGATCATATTTTAAGTTGTAAAACTGAAATTTGAAGCAAATTGGTCAAATTTGAAGCAACATGTTTCTTAGCCCCAAGTTTTTTAACTCATTAATTCTACAAAATATTTTGAACAACATCTAAAGCGTATAGTGAGGTTGTTGTATGTGCCTTAGTATTAATGTAGTTTTGTATGACTTGAAGTTGCCCTTTTAGGGGTTGTTTATCTATATGATGTTTTAAGAAAGGGCATTTAAACCTCTCTGTCGGTCTGTCTGCCTGTTTTTGTACAATCATATCTTGATCAAACTTAACAGTAAAAAGATATAGCATGCACATCTTGATGATAGAGACATTGCACTGTCTTGATGATGAGAGTTGTTTTTGTCTTAACAGTAAAAGGTGTAGTGATTAGAGTCTTAGTGATGAGAGTTGTCTCTGTCTGTCTTTCTTTCTCTCTCAGGATGTCCCTGGCAGACTTCCGTTTAAACTTTGATATGATGGAGGTCTGTCACCTGAGTGATGACACATTGAGCGAGGCCCAGCGTCCCTGGCACAGCACAATGCATCATGGGAAATGGGTGGAATACAAATCTGCTGGCGGTCCTAACAGAGGGGGTAACTCATTAGCTCCACCATGTGGTCACACTTACAGTTACATGTAGTCAAAGGCTGTTTGTATTTATTTGGATAGGATGAGAAAGAGTCATAGGAAGTGGGTGGAAGAGAGAAAGAAGTTATGGGTTAACAGGGTTACCCTGGCCTAGCTGCTAGGGTAGTCTACTTTTCTAGGCTAGAACAGCGTCTGACTGGTAGCATAATTATGATAGGATCTGGCAGTTGTTGTTTGCCAGTTCACCCATCATAATGCATGACTTCTTTGTCTGTGTGGAGGCAACTCCCTTGGCTTTTCCGCCTCAGGAGTTCTTTGCCTCCACCTGTATAATTTCTTTATAACAGTACACCTCAAATGGCGTTATTCATTATTCGCTTATCACATGCTTGAAACTGAGTGTAAAGAATAGACATCAATTTAAAGCACAGAGAAGCGTGAAGCTCCGTTAATGAAACCCGCGTGTGTGTGTGTGTGTGGGTGGGTGTGTGCGTGTGTGTGTGTGTGTATGTGTGTGTCCAGCGTGGTACTGGCAGAACCCTCAGTTCCATCTGACTCTGCTGGAGCAGGATGATGACCCTGAGGACCCAGAACTCAGCTGTTCCTTCCTGGTTGCCCTCATGCAGAAGCACCAGAGGCAAAAGGGAGTCCATCTTGGCATTGGCCTACACATCTACAAGGTGCCTCTCTCTCTCTCTCTATCTGTCTTAAGGTGCCTACAGACCAAAGATCTGCGATGAGACTGGCTGCGACGTTCTAAACACCTGCAACGTTCTAAAACTAAGAAAAAGCGATTTGACATGTTAAATGTTTTACAACGGCTTGCAACTGCCTGCAACAACCTGCAACGATTGATTCACACTGCCACAACTACTCTCTAAAATCTATTCGTCACGGATCCTCAGTCTGAATTGGCCTTTAAACTTTCATGGTATGGGAAGGGATCATCCCTATGTTCCCCAGGTCCTATGTTCCCCGGGTCCACTTCGTTAATTACAACACACCCACAGCATGGGAGACGAACGCGCTAACTCCAAACCCAGCGGTTTGAAGCGCTCTTAAAGGTATAATCCGGAGTGAATTTACACGTAGCCCTGCTGTTTTATACTGCTAAGCGCTACTGAAAGCCACCTCAATGATCGAATTTTGTGCGTCACAGACTGAGTTTGCGAAATGGCAACTAACACTAACTGAATGAGGCATGTCAAAAACGAAACCTAATCGATTTGCTTTGAAATGCCCCATTCTGTTACCGTTAGCTGCCGTTTCGCTATCTCAGTCTGCGTCTCATGAAATCCAGTGATTGAGGTGTCTGTCAACGGATATGGGCACTGTCCAATGCTCCACATAGAGCAGGAAGGATTTAACTTAATCCTGACATCCACCTTAGAGAAATGTGTGTGAACTACCCATCCATCTGATTTAGTCACTGGTGTGTGTGTGTGTGTGTGTGTGTTTGTGTGTGCACATGATAATATTTAAGTTGCAGTTATTTGGAGAGATTATTTGGAAGTAATTATTAAATCAAATTGAAAAGGGTCCGCTCGCACTCAATCCTGGGTGTCTCTTAGAACAGGACCACCGAATCAGTAGCAGGTAGGCTACTGGGTGACTTCTTGAAAAGACTATGCTCAGGAAGAACCACAGCACACTGAATGCTTTTATGAGCTTTATTGAGGTTCAAGAGAAAACTGACGCACAGCGTCTTTCTCAGAGTCAAGTCGGAGTCAGAGTTTTGACTCTGAGAAAGAAGAGCATCAACAGGCATGGCATCAGAAAAGTAATGTTGTCATGCTCAAGGGTGTGTGTCTGTTGCTACAGTACATATGTTGATGTGTGGTTATGTCATCTCATTCCCAGGCTGATTCAAAAAACAGTTTCCTGTCCTCAGCGGACCTGTCTGAACTCAAGCCAGTGCAAAGCACTCTCTCCTACCAACCCTTAAGAGAGGTGGTCATTCGTGGACGCCTGGCCCCCGGTCATTACATCATCATCCCCTCCACCTCCCACGCACACCAGGAGGGAGAGTTTCTTCTACGGGTCCTGACTGAAAAGGGCAATGGGGCTGTGTGAGTTTTAATCAGTCCAATCAATGCAATTAGCCCATGAGCAGTGGGAATATATCAGGGATGGTTGTGCAGACGTAATGGTAGAATCATGAGGAAATCATAATATTTCATATGGAAACAATAGCAAACTTGAAAAGCACTCACAGAGTGCAGACCTCCTCCAAGGCAATGTGGTCACAGACACAATATAAATTTCAGATCGTGTTATGGATCACCGATCGCCACCAAAACCGAATCAGGTCTTACTTGTCCCAATATACAAATTTCATCTAAATCCGTGCAGTAGTTTTCGAGTTATGTTGTACACACACAGCAGACAGACAGACACATACATACATACATACACACACACACACACACACACACACAGACATAAACATAACCTCCTTGGCGGAGGTAACAAATGTACGACATGAAATCAAATCAGACCTTTGGTGCAGATATCTTTAGAGATTGATTAATTGTTAAGTGTTACAATGCCTGTGTTTTATTGGTTATGCTTATAGTCCAGTGGAGAAGCCAAGCTCTGATGAGACTTTGCCCACAGAGGTAAACCAATGAATCTATACCACATTATTATAATTGCTGACAAATAATATATCAAATCTTAGTTAAATAACCTCATATTACTTTTTGTACATTCTTACGTTAGCGTAGCATAGTTGTGTTAGATGAATGACATGGATATTTTGCCCCTGTTCTCAGCCCAGTTCTTTGTCAGTGCTTCCCTCTCTCAGTGAAACGCACCAGCTCTTCAAGAAGCACTGCAGCAAGGTGAGCATTTCTTTTCAGTGGTCCTAAAAATATTGATAAACTACAAGCCCAATTAGAATAAAGTTGGGTCATGGTAAACAATGTGTTATATGCTGTAATTGCCAAAGCCTTCAAGCAGCAAAATTTGTGTAAGGTTAGTCGAAGGACAACTGTAATACCCACACAATTTACACAATGATGTACCATCCACCACATTTTTCAGTAAAAATCACGTTTTTCTCCTGGAATGTTCCTTTTCTGTGTGAAATGTGTTCCCATTTGTGACCATACCACTTACCGTACTACTGCATCACAAGACTGGCCATTGCCTTCCTACGCAATTCTATGTGATTCTAACCTCTCTTCAGTACTCCGTCTGGGGTTCCGTCCATTGACCTTGTTCACTCAGAATGCATCCCACCCTGGCTGGCCAATCAGCAGACGTTGAGAATGCAGTGCGAGAATATGATAGGCTATCAGTCAAGGGCGGATCCAATCTTTTTTGTATCTAAATATCAAGCAAGCAAGCAAGCAATCGTTACTCAATAATCGGAATCCCAGACCCACCTTGTAAGAAGCAATGTTCAGACTGAGGGGCTGGGTATGTCCAGGCTACTGCATCACCCCTCCACAGCATTCCAGGATAACTATAAAATTTGGCGGAGCATATATCATTTCATGCATCCTACTTGTTGAATAGTTGGAATTGTTCATTCTTCCTCCAATGTCTCACATTATGACTTATATGTCGCAGTCTTACAAGTCCTATGTTTAAATACTAAGCATCTGCCAAATCTGAAAGTGTATTATAGTATGACTTTTCTGAATCCTTAAACTTTTCAACTTTTCACTAGGATGGACAATGTCGACCAACTGAATTGTTCAACTTGCTGACAGAGGCAATCAAAGGAGGAGGTCAGTGAGAAAGAAAGGGCAGTGAAACATTGATCATGCACTTTGTCTCTGAGCCTCTTCTGATGCTGGTTCAGGAAGTCTTTTACAGTGTAGGGGTCAAAAATGGTGCTTGATAATATCTCTGCTACTCTTTCTTTGGGTTTCCTCTGATCTGTACTGGACATCATCTACAGCACTCTCTGGGAGTGAAGAGAAGCTGAGTATTGAACACTGCAAAAGTTTTGTGGTTCTCATGGATGTATCCTTTTTTTCACTACAGTAAAATGTCAGTAAACAGTCAACATAGTTTTAATCAATTAAAAGTATGAATTAGTAGCATCATTCCAATATCAGGCAATGTTTTTGTCAAGTTTTTTGTTTTTGCCAAGAATTACCACATAATATTTACCAATTTCCCATTGTTATTATTTTACCTTTGTTTCACCAGGGATTTAAAAACATTGAGAGTAAACATTGGTATATCAAGAGTGCAAGTGTGCCTTGGCCAAGATGGCAGAATAAATAGAATCAAATACTTAAAAACAATCAACAAAACAAGTTTTTTTAAAAAGGAAAGACTGGATAAATTTGCAGCTTTTTTCCCATAGGGAGTTTGTAGAATTTTATATCCACTTTGCCTTTAATTGCACAGTGATATGTTAAAGTGAAGTGATTTGAGTTATGTGCTGTTCAGAATGTGGTGGCACAAGTATTTCCTTAAATATTTGAACAATAGAGTCAGGGATTGGCCCAACTTGACTGGCTGGAGTTTAAAGCACTGTGGCATAAGTTCACGAAGTGGACGGTAAGCCCCCCAGATCAAATTTAGATGTTATATTCTTATTTACATGTATTTTTATTATCATCATTATTCATTAATAACAGTAATTACATGTAAGTCATGTAAGTCAACAATTTCTCAGTTTCTATACACAGTGAGGTCCAGTTTGATGAATTGTTGCTCACTCCCAACTACAACTATGTGTAGCTATGCTCTCACCTTTGCAAATGTTGCAGCATGTTTGATCTTTGGTCAGCCTACTAGGATGTATGCTTCTATTAGCCTGACAAGCAAGTCTATAACATAAATGTATAGTCTGACCACAACTCATAGAACGATAGATAGAACGCTAAGCCCACCCAATGACTCCCTGTCCAGATAGAATGTTGTGATTGGCTTAACACCATGATGTCTGAATACAACCTAGAGAGTTGTGATTGGATAGACACCACCTATGTCTGAGTACAACCTATGACTAATAGCAAGACGTACTTGCTGGGCAAATTCAAGTTGCTACCGCGAGAGTAGATCTAGAGTTCTAGGCTATGCTTCTATTGCAGTTAGAATTCCAATTTAATTAACTTCAATTAACCATACCAGACATCACTACGGAATAGTACTGGTTTCGTTACTCACTTCAGTTCTAAAATATTTGTTATTGATCAATGTTTAATGATATGCTGAGCTGAGGATAGATTTAATCAAACAGTATCGAGGGCTGACAGCCTAAAGGACGTGACATTTCACCAGCTTTACAGGGGAGCCAAAATTAAAATGTTTACAGTTTGCTTTTTTGCTATTCTGTAGGCCAATTTTGAATTTAATGATAATGCCGTATATGCCCTTTAGATTCTCAGTCCTTGGTTTTCTGTTTCAAACACAGTCAAAAATGGTGCAAATTTTTTGACATTGCATCACAACTGCTTCAGCTTTTTCTTCTTGTATTTTTCAGGATATCTTCATGAAATATGACCACAACAAATCTCACACCTTGGAGTACAAAGAAATCAGAAGAGCACTCACTACTCTAGGTAGGTAGGAAGTGGAATAAGATGCACCACAAGGGGGCAGTAACAGGACATCTATTGGAGAGCCATATATAGCTAGAGTTCGGCCAACTCAAATCACGGGCGCCATGTTGTAACACCCCATCCAAGGATTCTACAATGTAATTCTACAGAGTGAAGAGACGTGTGTTATTTGCCAAAATATTAATGGTGGGAATAAACATTTTATTTACATACCACCTCTTCGTTCCCCTAAAATTACCATGTCGAACTCTTGGATGGTGGGATACAACATGGCGAGTTGGCCTGAAATCTGTGTATGTATGGCTTTGATCCCTTCAGTGAATGAGGCTGATCTGTGCTTGTCTGGCCTATAGGGATTCAGGTGGATGAATTCATTATGCAGCTGATTGGACTGCGCTACACAGAGCCAGACCTGACTGTGAGCTACCCTGGTTTCCTATTCCTCATGATGAAGCTGGAGACCATGATCCGTAAGTGAGGGACTAACTTGGGATGAGGGGAGGAGGGAATGGATATGCAGAAAATACTATATTTTGTCTTTTTTTATACATTTGTAAAGCTACTGAGGGTATATCAGTGATGTAAGCTGAGACTGTTGAAAAGTGAAGGTGGGTGAAAAGTAGTCTGAAGTGTAATGATAAGAATGTACTGATTTAAATATTCCTCAGGTAAATTTCAAACCTATGACATGATGGGAATGGGAACAGTATCAATCAACTTCAGACAGGTAAAAGACAGACATATCTCTATATGAAAGAATACAGTGTGTGTGATGAAGTGAGATTTTTTTTTTAATTATTTATTTATTTATTTTCAGTGGCTTCATATGACTCTCTACAACTGAGCCTTCAGACTGGACTGGATGCGTTCAGTCCTTACTGTATCCAGAGAAGCTGCTGATCCACCCTCTGCATCACGTTTTTAGCATTCAGAGACAACTAGGCTATCCTCTCATATTTCAAAGCCTTTTTTGTGATGCCATTTTCATGGAATGGGTAATTGTAGCATGTTTTATCAAAAATTATTTCCATTTTTTGATATGGGAGACATGTCATAGGTCTGTTGTTTAATAAAGCTTCTATCTAATAATTTTAAAGGAGCCATTAAAGTGAGTGAAACTTGAAAAAGGGTATTTCAGGTGTATTTTGTATTTCAGGTGTATTTGTTAAATCAAGGGAACAATTATATATATTGTGAAAATTATTGCAATAATAACAATCATCATCTTAATAGTTGTATTTAGTAGTTAACTGTCCCTCAACCCAAATGCAGAAGAGGAATGAAAAGACAACTGAGAACGGATTGGAAGTAGGTCTGATTCTCTGGAATGCACGGCCACTGTATGATGGTAATCGACATAGACACAGTTTAAAAATGACCTACTTAAATGTAGCACCCGTTTGGTCATAGTCAGAGCTGAGAATTTTTTTTTTAGCCACACTGGCCTATCTACCGTTTTCAACGCCGACCTCTCGTTCTGGTACCAGCTTTTAAAAATGTTCAAGCATATAGTCCCACACTGTAATTTCATAAAACATCACTACTCTTCCCTGTCATGTGAGCATGACGACAGCTTTTGAGGGGCCAACTGGACAATGAGGCTCAGAGTTGAATCATTCATGATGGAGTAGAGTCTCATGAATAATCAACAGACTGCGTCTGTCATTGAGTCGCCTAGATGCCAGGGGAAACTAACTTCCCCTCATTGATGCTATTAATGGTTATCACATCAGAGTTCTTTTCCATTGTAGTCTAAACAACCTACACCAGCAGGAAATGACAGGGTAGCCTAACTTTGAATCACAGCTAAAAATCCCCAATATGACTTATCAATGGAAGCAACTCCCAGCAACCCGAGTGGAAAATCGCAAACAAAAGCGCAATATTTAGGCTAAATAAAAAATGCTTGGTATTTTACACGGCAGCCATATGATTGGGCGAACTACGAAGGGGCAGTCTGTTCGGTTTGGAGGTGGGACTTTGTGGACAACCAACATCTCATTAATATCAAATACTTGCATATTCATGATTGGTTAGGGCCTACCTTCGCAATTCTGTGGGAGCGGCGCGACTCTGAGCTATTACACCATTTTTTTCTCGGGTGGAGAGACGTTCTGCGGGTATAGTGTCGGAGAAGGCTACGCGCCGGATATTCCTGATCAAACGATACTAGGCAAAGACGATTTTCAGCAACTGGGTCGAATCCTTTTGTTTTTGTTTGATCGAGGTCAAATAATCGCACTCAGGTTTTGCTGACATGGTAGATTATCACGCCACAAATAATCAAGCCCAACAATATCCTTCTGGCGGGCAATACATGGAGCAGGAAAATGACTGGGACCGGGATCTGCTGCTCGACCCGGCCTGGGAGAAACAGCAGAGAAAGGTTAGTAGTTGTCTGGTCGAGGGATTGGGAGAGGCCGGGGACTGCTGCGGGCCTTCGATGTGCCTATTCACATGATGAAAATGCTATTGAAAATGCCTATCGTTCTATCGCCACATGGATTGTGATGGGCTTATAGTCTTGGGCCGATTTCACAATGTGATTGAAAGACTAGCGTTAACTTTTTATCCAGTGGCTAAATGCTGAGCTTCTTGCCAAAATACGCATATTTGCTCAGGCGCCTGTGTTCAATCAAGCTATAAATATGATATTTTGTATCACAGTGTGTAACGTTAGATTGATGTGTCAGCTACAGGATGTCCATAGGCCCCAAGTTACCAAAATAGCTGCGAAATGGTGCAGGCAACGTTTATCTGATTGACTGGAACCAGTCAGATAAGACCAAAGAGCTCCTTTTTAGAAATGATTTAGCTGTAATGTGCGTCTTTACTAAACACGTTTCTACAATCAATTTGGGCTAGCTTAAAAGCTTAGGCGAAAATGGTGGTTCCAGCCCTGGAATTCTGAATTAGGCCACATGAATCTGGCGGAGTTTAGGGTGTGTAGCTAATGCCCGAGAACAAAAATGATTTGCATTCTTTTTGCTGGAATGACAACATACCACACATACAGACAGTTAGGTTCTGATAGTTCAGAACATTTGGGCTTGTCAGTCTTCATAACAGGCATGGTTTATGTTGCTTAACGATGCATGTTGAGATTGTTCGACTTTAAGGCAGTGAGGTGCGGCTTTCTATGACGAAGGGGCAAAGTTTTGTAAGAACAGAAAAGTTAAATCATTAACCACATCAATGCTTCAATATGCGTACGACACCCACCTTGTTTGTAACTCATGTAACGTTCAATAGGCCTTGAATACGGCATCGCGTTTTTCCATCAACGTGTTTTAGATTGGTTCAGACTTTTTGGCTTCAATCGGAGGCGTGACTTATCCATAATCATGGACATTATTTCGGAACACTCGGGCGGAGGTGGGAGCACCAAGGGCACATTCTTGTGGCTATTCACCCCCGCCGCGCTGGTTATTGCACAAGTTAATGAACGCCTTTTTGCGAGCTGTCCTCTGTCAGTCCGTTTAGGCTGTTGATATATTGAAAGAAATGAAACATACGGACACAGGACTGGACTTAAAACAGTTTTTAAATGTACACAAGCGTCCATTAAGTTCCTGATCATTTCCGTGGGCTACCATGCGGAATTTTACGCAAAGATTGCATTTTACGCGTTAGATTTCTGACAATTGAAACGCTTAAAATGTAGTTGTGCTAGCTGATTTGTCTATTTTTTATCCCGGACAGTCTAACTGCCATGTCAAGGACAGCTCTGCCACTGCCACGGGCTTGTCTGTGTGGGAAACATGTAATGAAAAGGACCCAATTGCCCTAACAACGCCACAGGCTGGGACTTGCCGCTGAGCTGGCATTGCAGTGGCAGAATTTGGGGGTGTTTATGGGCGTATTGCTTTTCTTGACAAAGATCAGTCTGGCCAACATGTTAATTAGGCTACAACACATGAAAAGACTCATAGGAAATAAGCTACCTGAAGAGCAGCACCAACATGTCACGAATGTGATGAGCTTAGAACCTCTTCTGTACCAATGGAACAGCTAGCCTATAGATCAGTTTGGCTGCTCACAATCAGAAGATTGTCCAGCCAGAGCAGTAGCATCATGCCCTTGTGCTCTCACCATCTAAATACTATCCACCCTGTCTCTCTGTTTGTACAAAATGAGACAAAATGACGACTCAAGTGTCTCCTTATTTTTTTTTTACTCAACAATGACATCCCCTGCACCGCAAGTTGTGGAAACTATATTGGTTTATTAGGAGGAAGAGAAACTACAGTTTGTTACACTTGCTAGATTTCCATCCTTAATTTTGATGATGGTGTGCATATTTGAATGAAATGGCAGGGTGACTTCCTTTTATGGTTCAGCCACTCCAGCAGTAGGCCTAGTGATGCCCTGGGGTGGGCTGAAGGTTCTCCTTAATAGCTCCAAACTGGAGGAATGTCTTTGGGCAGAGACACACAGGTCAGAAGGACTTCCTTTCCTGTGGTTTACATCTCTGGCATCCCCAGAAGCCCACAGTAATCTTATACTCACCATTTGGGATGTGTTATGGTTAGCAAGAGAAGAGGAAATGCTGTTTGTTTCCTCTAATAGAATCAGGTTTTTTTCCCTGTAAAAAAGTGTCAAACCGTGAGGCATGCTGGGAAAGTCTTGTTGTTGATTTATCTGGGATTATACTAAAAGGGCATCTGTACAAACCAATGCCACTTTTTGTCAAGCAGTATTTGTATTCTCTTTTGAAGGTCTTTGGAGTTTTGCTCGTTTGACAGTGGGTGTGGCTGAGCAGTGGAAGCATTGCTACCTGGCAATTGGTCAGCCTAGGTTTGATTTCCTAAAACTGGCATTGTTAGTCTGTGTTGCGTTCGATTGAAGTGACTGCATGAATATCATGGCGTCTTTACAGTTGATTCTGAAAGTTTCTAGAGAAACCAACTTCCCCACCCTGTGTGTGATGACTCATTTGACATTACCTCACAGTAAGGTTACAACGGTGTGGTGATCTTGATTAAGTCACTTGTGTGCCAAATGTTGCTCTGGGCACTTTAAGGCCATTTCACAACCAGGCCATTGCACATGAGTTGCAGTGCTTTATGTTCGCAGAACTGCAAGTTGTTGCAAGCATCTGATGCCTTTGAAAACAACTTATTTTCCTAATGCTTGTTCATCACCGTTTTGGTGACCGTTAATCAGTCAAGACACTGTGTCATAGAAAGTAGCCCTGGTGGTATCAGCGCTTTCGTTTTCTAGTGAGAGGAAGTAGGATGCTTTTCAGATGGGTTCAGGTATACATCTGTTGTACAGACATCCGTTTCCCAAACGCATAGTTGCTAACCAGTTAGCAATTTAGTTGGCAATGGGAAATTGCATTGCAACCAACAATGTTGCTAGCCTAGTTAACAACTATGCTTTTGTGAAATGGACCCCAGACCTGCTCAGATAGATGCAGATGCAAAAAAACTATCCCTGGTCTCATTTCAGTAGCCCATGATGGCAGTCCTGTCTCCACTGTCAGTAGTTTAGTGCAGTATGACCCCCTCCACTCGTCTAATGTACCTCTTCAACTTGGTGTGGTTTACATCTGTGCGTTCTGGCCCTGCTGTTTGTACACAGCCCTGCGATGGAGATTGAGAATGCCTGTTCAAGAGAGTTTATGGGGTGAGGCGTGTGTTTGAGTGCTTGCAGGCCACTTGGTTAGTGAAAGGAATGTGTGTTTAGGTGTAGTCATGTTGGTGGGGGGAGGGGGAAGGGTTAAAATCATCTCTACAGAGAGTGTTTTGGAGGTGCCCCCCCCTGTTTTTGTCCCTTTAAACAACAAGTTACTTTGTAGATTGAGTGGGATTTGCAAGAATTTATTTATTTGGTTTAATTGTATAGCTCTCCCTCTTTTGGTCCCTAAGGTGTATTATACTGCCATTTCACAGACAAAAGGCAAGGGAATGGGTGTGACAGGGCCTGCGTTGAGTCAAAGTGTGTTTTCTGTTGGGCGCACATAGTTTGTTAAGTGTTTGTTTCAGTGTGTGTGTGTGTGTGTGTGTGTGTGTGTGTGTCAGCATCACCTTTTGCATGTGACACTTCCTCCCAAAAAAGAAAGCTTGCTGCTGCTGCCGCTTCAGTGGCAGGATGTATTTTGGGACTCAGCGTATCAGACAGACACCATGCTGGTCTTATGCAGATATGGCCCTCTCTCCAAAATCCTGCACACTGTTGCAACTAGTTTTTAGCTTTGATCTAAAAATGGGGATATCTGTATCTGTCATTGACATGAGGCTGAATCTCCTCAACAAGTGACTTGTCTTGCAGGTCTTACAAGTGAAGTATGCTTTCCAACAAGAAAATGGGTGAATTGGCTCTATTCTAGTCAAACACACATACAGTGATTACTGTAAGTCAAGTGTAGTGTGCTGAAAATACTGCATTTAGCAAACCACTAAAGAACTCTGACATTAGAGTCACCTCATCATTACAACCCATCTTGCCGTCTTATGTTTCTGTCATAACACCATCTCTATACTAACATACTTGTCAATGGTATTTGTTTTTAAATTTGGTTCTAATCAAGTCACTCAAAGGTCCCCACAGCTCTCCTTCATAGCTTCGTCAACATGTGTCCTTCAAATTTCTGTGCAAACAGCAGAGAGACTGTAGAATAGTAGGCTAAAGTTTTTTTCAGTTCTGCTTAAATACCCTTATGTGAATGCTACATACAAGTTCAAACATCTCCTAAATCCAACCATTTTGAATGCACTTGCAATCAGAGATCTGCCCTGTGCAATAAAAATGGCATTGTTTGAACTTGTGTATCAAATACTTTTGTCTGTGACTTTCCTCACCAAATGTATGAGCAAACACTTGTAAATATTGACATTTGGACTTTTTACTCTTATCTTAGATTGTCTCTCTCTCACACACACTCACCTGTTAGTACATCAAGGTTATCCCTGCACAGACCTGTGCAATATGCTATCCATAGTCTTTTTAGTCTAAAATCTCTGGTCTGACCCTTGTTATTGCATTGCTGTGGCAAACAAATAGGTGCATCAGAACACCCAATGTAAAAAAAAAATTGTCTTGTGCCCCAGTCTCACTTCAGCTCAGTCCATCAGAAATAGAGTACAGAGTCGAGGAGTTCTGAAGCCCAAGAATCAGGTAATCAATCGTCACATGCAGTCAATCAATATATTGCCTATTAGTGTTCTTTTCGGGGTAGCATCTGTTACTCCCTATCACAAATAAAGTTCAGAGATTTATAGCTACTGATAATATAGGACTTACACCCAGCCTCTGCTTATCCCGCTGGAGAAAGAACCATCAAGTCCAAGCCATCAAGTTTTGCCCTCTTACACACCTCTCTTTTGATGTGCTTTATAAATGAAATGACTTGACTTGACCTCTCTTGTGGTAAGCTCTTAATAGTTGTCACATGCCTGTGAGATGTTCTGATGACACTGCAAAACAGTTCCTAGATCTGTTGTACTGGGACATGATCAATCATAGATGGTACCCATTTTATTTTTTTGTTGAAAAATTTACCGCTACGCTGACCAGACTGGCCTGTTTGTGTCAAGGATGAATGAAAATACTCAACTCCAGAGCAGTAAAAACCTTTGAGCTGAAACTTGAGGTGTCATAGAAGTTGTAAAGGTTACATCCTTATCATAACACCTCATCCTTATCAGGCTTTTATTTGGCAGCCCCATTATTAGCCCAGTTCCAAAAGTGGGCTGCAGGTACAAAAGGCTACACTTTCACTGTCCTTGGACCTTTTGTTTGTTCCCCCTCATGTCCAAGGCAGCAGTGAAAGACTCTTAAGAGCACAGGGCTCAGACAAAAGCCCTGTTTATAAGAGGATTAGCGAAGGCACGGGAATACAAGCCTCGTTCTAGGATTTAGGCCTCGATATTTTATTTCTCCCCCCCCCTTTGCACCGAGTTTATGTTTACGTATGTTGTGATGAGACAGACAGAGCTATTAGTTTAGCCTTCATAGCCTAGCCCTGTGTGAGTTGAAACCCTACTGGAAAAATGACTGTTTCCCTGTGAGTTGGACACAGACACAGACACAAACACAAAACATGGCCCTAACTCTCCATTCCAGAGTGGTCCAGGAGCTGAAGTGTCAGGTGATCCTGGTTGCACTGTGACTCGACAGTCAGACAGAGGAATGTTTCTGACACTCATTAAAGGCCCCAATGCCACCTCTTTGGAAAACCACCAAAGAAAAGGTCCAAGGTTCCTCACTGAAGAGGATTGGCTCTTTGGCTGCTAAAGCTACTGTCTATGACGTGCAACCTGAGTGGTGCACGGCTATCACTTCGCTATTGCTATATTTGCTGTACTTTGGTTTGTCAGCTCTGAGTTTTTAACCTTGCTTCACGTCTACAAGGTGATATTTTTTTTCTTTTTTTTTTATTTAACCACACAGTAATAGAGGCCGTTTATTTGTATCCTGTGGTTTTCTCACAAACTTGAACTGTTAAAAGCAGCATAGTTCCGCTTCTACTTGCTTGCTAATAAACTTGCTGTCAGTTAGCTGTGAGAGGGTCTGAGTAAGAAATACCACTACTGGCATTGAGGCAAAAGAGGAAGAGAGCAATGGAGGGACTGCGAAAGAAGAATGACTGACCTCATCGAGTAAATTAGTACAAAAGAGGGATCCAAGAATAGTGAATGGGTGAGGGAGGGGTGTACACTGCTGAGAGTTTGAGTGGAAAAGAGAGGGCAAAGAAGAAAAGGAAAGCCAGTACATGGAGCGATTGAATGGTGTACTGTAGCCGTGTACAGTACTGTAGTGCACATTCATGAAGAGTGCTAACAAATGGGTGATATGGGTTGAGCGACCAAAAGGGTTATGTTCAGAAATGTGTACCAAAGAATCAGAGGTGGAAAGAATATGAGTGAGGATTCATGTGTGTGATTTTTTTACTTGATAAACAGGTTTGAGAGACCAAGAGGTGCCTCGTTGTCTAGTTTGATGAACTTCAAGGCACATTTAGTTGCATCCATGCACTCTTTCCTTTTCTTTCTTCCTCTTTTACCTCATTGGTGTTGCATCAACATGCAGATTCATGATGGTTTAGAAATTCTACCATCACAGGAGAACAAATTATGTTCTGCAAAAATTCTTCCTCATTAAAGTGGATTAAAAGCAAAATTGCTTTGGAACTTCTGTTTGTGACGTGTGCATGTGACTTTGAGAACATGCAGTGCTTTCAAATTTCCAACTTGAAATTCTGTTTTCTTCATACCCACAGCTACTTTTGTGCATAATGTACGACAAAAGGATATTTCAGACTCTTGGTACTTGCTGTTCCTTGTAATCTAATTTTTGTAAGCTAAAGTCTTGATTATTTTAGCATTGAATAGCTTTTCTGCTTGAAAATGAGCCTTCAGCCCACTTTGAGGTTCTGGCATCTCTAGAGCCACTCCTCAGTGAGACCACCAGTGTCACCAATGGGATTTTGCGATGGAAATGAGATTAGCAACCTAGTTTCCCCCTAACATGATGCATAGTCTTGAGCCTTAAAAAAACACTCAATCTTGGGTTCCCCATGCCAGAGCATCATATTTATGAGTATTGGCATGTTGGGCCATTTTTGGCAAATGTCCAAAGGGCCACTCTGCCCTAAGGCACAGATCATTCAAATGGAGAGGTTGGAGTAGAGCAATGTGAATCTCCAGCCTCTTCCACCACCTCTATGCAGAGATGCTCATGCTTCTTGAGTGCCTAGTATTCCATGCAGAAGCCTCACATGGCAATCGATGCTTCATGTTGAGAATGTTCTAGCCTGGGGGTGGGGGTCTGCTGTGTCTATAATAGACACATAGGATGGAGGGGTGACGGGAAGGGGAAGGGGGCAGTCTGATGTGGTCCAGCATCTGCCCCCCCCCTTTAAACAGATGTGGGGCAAATCCCCCTCCTCCCCCTCCTCTTCCTCCTCCACGTCTCTACTGCTGTTACTGGGAGGATTAATGGCCAGTGAGAGCCTGGTTGCCCCCCTTCTTTCATTTCCCTCAGTCTTTGCCCCTTCCTGTTCCCTTGTTGGAGGGACGAGAGTATGGTGGGCATGGGGGAGCCCATTAGAGGATGCACTCAGGATGTAGACTTGCTCGCTTGTTCAGAGGGTTACTAGGGGTAAAGTTGAGTGCTGTGAGCTTGTGTGTGTGTGTGTTTGTTTTTTTCAGGCTTTGCAAATGTGCTGCATAGACAGATACTTTGGTAGCTTGGATGAAGGCCAATGACATGTTGGCTTTTTTGGTGCAACAGTGTTCGTTTTATATGAGAAAAAGCATTTGTGCGTGCGTGTGTGTGTGTGTGGTTGTGCTGGACAACTTGAGTCACAGAGGGCTGACTGGGCGGTGGAATGTCTTTGGATTTGGAAGAGGAGGGGGTGCAGCGGAAACGCACTGGAACAAACAGGAACAGAGGAACTTCTTCTGCAGTGACTGGACCTCCTCAAAACCTTTTAGACTCACCCTCACTTCCTCTTAGCCTTCACTCCTTCCAACCCCCCCCCCCCCCCCTCTCTCTCTCTCTCTCTCTCTCTCTCTCTCTCTCTCTCTCTCTCTCTCTCTCTCTCTCTCTCTCTCTCTCTCTCTCTCTCTCTCTCTCTCTCTCTCACCCTCTGACTAATGACCACTGTAAGTAGTCGAGAGCCCCCTGAGACCTCCAAAGAGGGCATGTCAGGCTAGGATCCCAGGTCACGTGTTGTCTTCCTCTCTTCCTCAAAGCATTCCTGAGTGTCTCGCTCTGACCTTTATCTTTACTTTCTTTCTCTGGGTGCAGTAAACTGACTTTCAGTGGGGAGCTAGCCAGGGTTTTTTTTTTCTCTTTTTGGTTTGGTTTGGTTTCTTTTTAAACCACACACTCTCTCTCTCTCTTCCTCTCTCTCTTTCTCTCTTTTTATTTCTCTCTCTCTCTCTCTCTCTCTCTCTCTTTCTGGTGCATACCCTTTGCCTGCTTTCTGCTGGCTCACTGGAAACTCTTGTAGAAACTATGCGTGTGTTTGTTGACGGGGGTGTCATGCTTCACATTCCAGCATTTTCTAGCCAAACAAACAGGGCTGGGACAGAGGCTCTGAGGGAGGGAGGGAGGGAGGGAGGCAGGCAGGCAGACAGAGGTAGCAGTGCCATTTTGGGCTAAGAAAGTTTCAAACAAACAGCGCCAGAAGAGAGGTGTGGTGGCTGAGTTTAATCAGGTGATGTTTGCCCTGCATGCTTGTGTGTGTGTGTTCAAGAAAAATAGAGAGAGAAGGAGAGTGAGAGAGGTGATGGGGAGGGGGAGGGGGAGGGTGGCACCTTGCTGACTTACATCATCAGCATAGTGACAGACAGTTAACAGCATTTCCTTATAAGGTAAAAGTACGCAGCCGAGCCAGGGGAACGACAGGAAGAGGCAGTTAGTGTGACAATGCTCTCTTGACTGGGCCAGCCTGCCCGTCTCGTTTAGTCACATTGTATTTCCCCCCTCGCTCTCTCTCTCTCTCTTTCTCTCTTTCTCTTGCGCTCTCTCTCTCTCTCTCTCTCTCTCACTCTCATTCTCTCCCTCTTCCCCACACTCATGTTTGATCTCTGCTGCTTGTTATAGTATCCCTTCTTCCCCCCCTCCCTCTTCCAGCCATCCATTTTAGCACTGTCACCACCAGCAGCACTGCTGCCCAGTAAATCAGCGTTTTGAAAAGAACATGCTGGCTGAAATGTGAGGGAAAGGCCCGGGTCCAGTCAGCGTTTCTGGCCAGATATCAGCCTCTCTCTCTCTCTTTCTCTCTCTCTCTTTTTCCCCTCCCCTGTGAGTGCCGGGCTTCTGTGAGTCACACTGGTGCTGGGATGTGTCAGGGCTAACTAACTAACCAACAGAAGCTGCTGGGGTGGTGAAGAAAAAAAAGGTGGAAAAAAAGCACTTCTGTGTAAAAGAGGCCCAGTTGCTATGAAGATGGATTTGTAGTGTAATTTCTAATGATGGCTTGGACAAGTGTCAAGTTAAGTGTGTGTGACAGAGAGAGTGAGAGAGAAAGAGTGAGTGACACTTGCTAAACAGGCGAGGACATGGGGAACATGCTGCCCTACAGGGAATGTGAAGAATGTAAGGAGCCCACAGAGAGCAAATGTCAAGCCGTGTTTTACAGACAACCAACTGGAAAGACACGCGATTGAAACGATCCTTGAATTTTTTTAAACTTGGATAATTTTTTGCTGATTATCTTTCTCGGTCACTCTCTCTCTCACACTCTCGCCCGCTGTGTCTGTTTGACAGTACAGTAGCTGGTCAATAACCTGTAGCAGTATTATTTCAGGTTAGGTTTCCACCCCAGTGCTGATTTAGCTTCTCTCTCAGTTTCACTTCAGCATTTAAAGCCAGTAAGGGTCATCAGTTATGTAGAGTAATAGGGTGCCCTTCCCTCCCCTCCCCTCTCCTCTCCTCCTCTCCTCCCCCTCCCTTCCTTATTGCCCCCACCTGCAGTCCTCCGCAACACTCTTTCAAGTCACTTTCACGCTGGCAGCTGAGGATAGACACTAAAGCAAACATCCCACTCAACATCCCCCCCCCCCCCCAACCCTCCAAAGCCTGTGTTTAACGAGGAAAAGTCCGTGAAAAGAATCTGGCGTCTGTTTCCGAAAAGCATAGTTGCTAACTAAGTTAGCAAGTTAAATTACGTTGGTTTCAATGCAATTTCCCTTTGCCAACTAACTTAAGTTGCAACTAAGTTAGCAACTATGCTTTTGGGAAACAGATGCCTGGTGTAAGTGCTTGGGCTGCTGCTGCTGCTGCGCCGCTGACTGGGCATAAGTATGGCCACGTGATAAATAGTGAGAGAGGGGACACGTCTCAGTGACCCTGGGAGTGAAGGCCCAAACATCAAACACTGGGAACATGTGTACATGCTGACCCTGCCCGGGGGGTCAATCCCACAGATACCCTCTTGGGGAGATAATTGTGGAGCACTTTGCCCGGAATGTGAGCAGTATTCCATGCAGGTTCAGTCAGTTCCCACTCTCTCTACCAGGGGAGGGGCCTCACCATTTGTGTGTGTTCGTCTGTGTCTGTGGGTGTGTGAGAGAGTGAGTGTTTGCAGTTAGAAAAAGAAAAAGACGAATGTACGAATGTGTTTCCTGACTGATTTTGCCTGACTTGAGTTGATTTGGGGGAACTACAACATTTACAAAATAATTCCGCGAGTGGGCAGGTCGGGCTAATGACAGGCTTCTTCCCCAAAACACTTTTATAATGGTGATTGGCACCCGACATAATGTCTATACAACAACACAAAATGATATACATTGACATTGACCCCCATCCTCCACCCAAAGTGGCTGCTGACACATCTTTTAGGCAGTGTGCAGCCTAAAGTGCTGCATACACACACATTCTTATACTCTATTTCAGCAGATACTGACAGACAGACTGATTGCTTATGTTGTTGATATGTTGGGCATGTTATGGATCCACAGAGGTTGTTTGCTACGGCTTGCGAGGATGATGTTGAACATGGTGGCCCTGTGCCAGCAAGGCAGGGTGCCTTTATTTCTTTCCTTCCCCTAAAAATCTCTACATCTCTCTCTCTCTATCTCTGCCCACTCATTTCACTTCCTCTTTCTTTCATTCATCCCTTCATTCATCGGTGTGTATCATTTCATAGCCATGTTGTTTATGTACTTAACCACCCAGGCAGACAGAATTGATGTGGGATACCCTGTCTGAATCTCAATGTCCACACTAAGCCCTAAGCCCTGAACCCTCAAAGACTTAACTACAATACATCTGCCTTGTGATTGGCCAGTTCATGCCAGTTAAGTCGTTGAGGGTTCATGGTTTAGGGTTTAGGGTGGACATTGTCATTCAGCCACTATTTGTTGTTCACTCTGAGAGAATCCAGAATGCCAGCACAAAGCGAATTGAAATCCCACCAGCTGTAGGTAGCTGGCAATGCCAACTCCAATACCAACACCAGTGCCAACGCCTGTGCCAGGGTGTGGGTACCGTAGCTAGGCAGCCTGTCTCTGTCTGGCTAGGCTGGGGCGTTTCAGAAGCGGCCCCAGTGTAGTAGCAGGCTCCACCTCTCCAGTCGTCCCCTGCCGAGGTCGGGCCCCATTGTGTTGCTGGATAAAGGCTGCTGGCTGGCTGGAGCCCCGGGAGTGGCCTGAAAGGGATCGTTATCTGGAGCACTGGCGACCCACGGTGCCTGAGTCGGGTCTGGCCTGGCCTGGCCTTGCCTCAACTCACCTTGCCTAGCCTTGCCTTGCACGCAGGATAAGGTCCTTTTCTAGTGGCTACGCTGAGGTGAGGTGTGAGGGCAGCTGAGGAATTGTTAAACATCCAGCCCGCAAGGTCATGTGACTCATGTTGGATTCTTTTGTTTTTTTTTTCCCTCTGTGTGCTTTTTGATTCCTCTTATCAAGACTTTGACCTTTAGTAGTAGTAGTTGCACTTGCTAGAACTGTGTTTCGCCAGTATTGAGCTGTGTGTGTGTGTGTGTGTGTGTGTGTGTGTGTGTGTGTGTGTGTGTGAGAGAGAGAGAGCGCACAAGATGGGTCACCAGCAAGGAAAGAATGCTTTAACTGCTATTATTTACAACTAGGATCAAGCAGGAGAGTCCAACCCCTGCCTAACGCCCCCCACACACCCTCCCTTCCCAAACCCACCCCATCCAGCTGGATCCATCCTGTGGGATGGATGAGGCAGGCTGCCCCAGATGGCTTATTTAGCCTGACCACTACTTATCTTCTTTCCTGGCAGCCCAGTGGTCACTTGCGTTTGGCCATTTCCCCCTTTTGAAAGTGATCCGAAGCCCTGAAAGCACATGCAAGAGGAAAGGTAAAAGCAGGAAGCCAGCAACTTATCTAAAGCTCTGAAACTCTATTTAACTTCAACCCTCCCTCCCTTTTATTCCTCTTTCTCTCCTTCATCTCATCCTTAGCCCCTAGAAAACTTATCTCTCCTTTCACTTCGTCCTCCTGTCTCGGCCTCATGCTCTCCTGTCGTATCTTGTGCCACCAGTGTGTGCCAGTGCTGTTCTAAGACTTTAGAGGAGTTTGAGTTTGAGGCAAGGCAGATGTTGTTGCCTCATGATGTGGTGCTCCCTGCTCTGCTGCTGTTGGCCTGTCTCCAGCTTACTGGAGTTGCTGCTGCTGTAGCTGCATGTGTGTGATGGCCCGCAGACCCCCGGCCAGCAGCTCTGCTTAAGCTCCCCTCATGTCTGCTTTTCTGTTCCGACTCTTGAGCTGCCGTGAAGCTGTACATGTCTGAAGCTCTCCATGGCTCCAGTGCAGGGCTAGGCTCAAAGACTCTTAAGCCTGCACATGCTTCAGTCCCCACATTCCTCTCGTGCCTTAGGGGAGTGGGACTAAACATCGGAGGAGTTGAGCGAGGATCACCATTGGCTGTTTGTCAGCTATTTCCTGCCTCGTCCCGATCCCCCGCTGCTTCCCTTCGCAGGAAGTTTGTATGTGGAGAGAGAAAGAGAGAGAGGGAAAGAGAGAAAGACGGAGAGAGAGAGAGGGGCCTCGGGTTGGCTGAGAGGAGGCTTACCTGATACATGAGCAGGGCTCTAGAAGAACCTGAGGTGAGGTGTTTTTTTCTCAGAGAGAGAGAGTAGGGTGAACAGGGGCATAAAAGCAGTGATGGGGATGACCTGTGATGTTTATCATCCCTTGCACTGTGTGAACCCCTCCACCACTCTCTCCGCTGCTCCTGGGAAGAACAGCATGTCCCTCAGATAGCCCAGAGAGAGCGAGTGCACCAAGAGAGCACCGACTACATGGCTGGCATTCCTAACATCTCTCTCATACTAAATTAGGATGACAGTCATTCCACTCTGGGCCCTCCCTGCTTTTCCTCCCTAAGCATCCGTCCATCTCCTCTCCTCCCGTAGATCACAAACATGCCTTCCTCACCCCCTACACCACCACCACCACCACCACCACCACCTCTTAGCTCCAGCGCTATTGCCTTTGATTTGAGTTTCATGGGAAGTGGTCATCTGGTTGTGTTGGATGCCTGCTGAATTCGGAATTCGAGTCATTGTGTGACCGGTGACGTGATGTACTGTAGGGAGGCCTTGCCCTGCCCCGATCTCATCTGACGCCACAGGTGTGCACAGTCAGTCCCGGGCCAACGGATTCTCACCTGGTTTCTGTTAGCGCATAGCTGCCGTTCAGGTTTCACTTTTCCCCAAGCTATTCTAGGTGTGTGTGTGTGAGTGAATGTGAATGTGAGCATGTGCAAATAGACTTTTTTTTTGTCCTTGCGTCACCACTCTCACCGAGTTAAACAAATCCACTCTTTAAAGTGTGTTTCTGTTAGACCAGACCTGGGGAAAGTAAGGCTGGGGGGGGCGACATGGGGCCCGTTGGGCTTTTTAGTCCAACCCCTGGAGCCTTCCCAAAATAGAATTTCTCATTTAGCCAAGGTGACTTTGATAAATCAGGTCAATAATCTAATTCATTGTATTCATTGAAATACAAATTCCCCCTTTTAACCCTGCATGTTAACATGTCCTCTGAAGAAAGTGGGGCTATTGGTTTGAGACTTGCCAATTCACTGGCATCAACCCCCATCAACCGGTTGACTGTTAACACCTGGCCCGTTAGTCAAAATGTAAAACCCTATGCGACCCTTCAGCCAAAATAATTGCCCATCCCTATGTTACACCATGGTGTGGTGACCTGAAACGTGATCATCCCCCTCTCCGAGTGAGTGGTGTCTGAAGGGTTAATTCAGCTGAGAAACCCAACCCAGCTCTCACAAAGACAGGAAGCCACATAAATAAATCAACAAATAAACACAGGCTCCACTGGAAGCCTCTGCTGAGAGTGGACATCCAAACTAGTATAGCCTCCGCTGCAGTAGATTGTCTCTCCTTTTGGGTATCCATCGGCCATGCTGTCCGTTTGCCCCTCTCTGGAGTCTGTCTGCATGAATCTCTCTCTGTCTGCCTGCCATTTTTTGCTCCCATGTTTGAACTTTGGTGTCTGTTTTGCCTACAGTTAGTCTTTCACACATCACCACCAACCCCCCCTTTCCATAATGAAAAATGGCGCATTCCAGTCTGGCTAGCCGTTATCTCCAGAATAGAGCAGAGTGAGAACAGTGGACTTTTGCTAGGGGCTGGGAAACGGGGGTGGGACTCTGTTTGACACACTCTCTGTTTGACTTGCTGTCGTCAGTTGTCGTTGTGGAAGTGTTGCAGATCGAGCTGTTTTAGCCCTAACTGGTAGACCACACTGGTGCTTTATTTGCTGCAGTAATGAAACTAGTGGTGGCGTACGTGGCTTATTTTTGACAGCTGAGGTTTTACTGTGCTGAGAGCAGAAAAGCCCATGCAGTTTGGGGACTTTAGCATGTCTAAGGCCATCTTTGGTCAAGCATCTACTCCCAGTGTTGGGCTAACGATAAGCTTGAGTGTTCCTATAGAGAGGGTGTGAAACACACAGAGCATTGGGCCTCATTCACTAATATCTTCTCATGAATTTTCTTAAATATGTTCTCAGTTCCCATTTAAAAACCTATGAGAGAGAGAGGGGCAGGCAAATGTATGTCAGGAAATCTGCTTTCTCTCTTGTGTGGCGTTTTAGCAGAGCTAACAGGAGATGTTGAGATCGAATGCCAGAGGGACATTGATACACCTGTGCTTGGATCTCCCCCGCTCCCCAACCTCCCCTCCCCCTCAGCCACCTCTGTCTACTCAGGTTCCCACGACATCTCATACAGCCTCTCTCAGTGAAGGGCAGCCACATTGGGACCTCTTACTGTATTCATTCATTCATTCATTCATTCATTCATTTTATTTATTTATTTATTTATTTACCCACCCACTCCTCTTCAAATTAAAAGCAATGCTGCAACATGCGTATAGTAGGACATCAAATGTACTGTAGCCAAATGCAGCTACAATGCCTTGAGGAATTTATTTCTTGTGTGTGTGCTGTAAACAAGCCACTTCCCTCTAGGACCAAGGGTATGTTGTTAATGGCTGGGTGGTTAAATTGCTGTCATCTCCTGTGATTATCCCTCATTGCCCATCCTAAACTTGATGGCAATGTGTCAGTGCATGTGGGGGCTTGACTTCTTTGGGAGGAGCCCCCGTGCATGTGTGCGCGTGCGTGCGTGTGTGTGTGTGTGTGTGTGTGTGTGTGTGTGTGTGTTTACGACACACCTGTCCAGACCTGATAAGGTGAGCACTGAGGGGTGCGGCACCACAATATTCAGCACACAAAAATGTACTTCCTAACACACCCCATTCTGAAAGAGAACACACACACACTCTCTCACACACACACACACACACACACAGAGCAGTGACTCCTCTCTCCCTCCTAAAGCCCAAGAGGGCAGATCCTCATCTGAAAGATTTAGTCATTTAGAAGCAAGTTGTTGCCCAGTTGTTTCTCCATAGCAGTTCAGCAGTATTAGGCCTGAGAACTCAGGCCTGTGTGTGGTTGTGTGACCACCAGACACTGCTGCTGCTTTCCCATCAGTCATCTGACCCTGTCACACTCTCACCACCACCGGACGTGCACTTTTCACAGCCTTCATGTTAACTGTCTATTTATTACAGCACCCCCTAAGGATAGAAGTGTACAAAAATGGCTGTGTACGTGCATATAATGTGGTGTCAGCTTTTAAAGTTGGAAGCACTGGTGGTTGGCAGAAGCGTATCTCAAGATATTTATGGCCAGTTAAGCAACATGTTTTTACACCGATTCACTTGTTGTTACAACATTCACTTGTTGGCATGACATCATATGTGATATTTTAGCACCTCCTATAGTCAAACATGACTTTGTAAAGTCTTTGTGTGGGACAGCTGTGCAATTATTTCACAAAAACTGATCTCTGCCTCCTGTTTCTGATCAGGATTACAGAGTCGGAGTATGTTAAAGTTCAGGTAACACAGGATGTAGTGACTAACAATCAGTGGGTGGAGAGAAAAAAAAAGACGACAAAAGCTTGGCAAACCCTATAAGACTATGTCACTTTTGCCGGTCATAATTATGTTGAATCATCAACGACATTCGTCAGTGATACTGTGAGATGCACTGTGACCCTTGCTCAGAACCTCCCATTTCCTAACTTGTGTGTGTGTGTGTGTGTGTGTGTAAGGTAACCGCAAACATACTGTTTTCATTGATTTCATTTTGACAAAGCCATCCTTATCCCTGGGACATCACCAGCAGGCTTGTTTGTTCCACAAAGCCACCGTGGGCCAGGCTTAGCTGTGTCAGGAAAGTAGGGGATGGAGAGGCCTCCCTCTGTCTGCAAACTGAAGACACACACACACTCTGTAACATGTAGTCTCACACACACACACACACACACAGCCACTGTAACATACTGTAGTCACACACGCTCACACAATATGTTTTCCTGTAGGCCTAAGCTAGGGTTGATCCCTCTGGCTCCTCTATGGGGAAGACCTTAATGGAAGTGCTGCTATTGCTGCAACTGATGATGCCTTTGTGGAAGCTGCAGTTCCTTAGTGAGAAGCTTTACTGAATGACTAGACCAGAGGAGGGGAACTCTTGAGCCGTCATGCACACATGAGTGGAGACTTGAGCCATGGCTAATAATAGCCCTTATCTGTGTGTGTGCTGATTCACAACAGGACTTTACCTGCCTCCCTCTAGGTCCTGCCTCATTTCCCACACAGCTTAGTTCCTCTCCTCACCTCACCTTATCTCAGCTCATTCTCTCTACAGCCATCATGTAACATCTCCTAGCAGATGCTGTAGTCTCTGGGCTCTCCTCTAGATTCAGCTAATGTCTATCTGGACTCCACACTGTGCACTGTTCAGCTCTGGCTCATTTTAGTTGAAGGTAGATGTCACCACGGGCCACCAAGAGCAAGAAGGGGGGGGGATACATTCAGTGAGACTGTCCCATCATAGTGGCATTCAGACCCAACACAGTTGTCACCTCCAAAAAGTGCTCTATCACATTGAGTAACAGAAACACGCAAGGCTCAAATTGATTACGGTATGTACATCTTGTTGCTATGGCGGCATAGAGTTGGCTCAAACACTAACTCCCTGACTTGGCTTTGACTGGCACCTAGGCAAAGAGCCATCGTTGAAGAAAATGCAACAACCTCAAAAATGCACCTCACGTTTTTTTATGCTCCACGCTTTTTTTCCACCCGGAGCCTTCCTGATATCGACATGCGGTAGCAACAGTCATGTTGCATTATTTGTTAATTTCCAATCATTAATTGGGAAACGGTTGAAGATGTGTATATATATAAAAGCATATCAGTCTGACAGATTGCCATGTATGACCAGTTGATGAGGTGTGTGTGTGTGTGTGTGTGTGTGTGTGTGTGTGTGTGTGTGTGTGTGTGTGCCCCTTGTTTAGTCTTGAGGCTGCAACCATAGGCAGTCCTTTCCTGTGGGCTTGCCACTGCTTGCCTGATCCCTAAGGACCCAACGCCTTCTGGTTTTGGGCGAGTGTTTTCTGTGCGAGTGTGTGCATGTCCCCTAATGTCAACATGTGCTATGTGTACATTGTGCAGCCCTGTAAATGATGCAGAATAAAATATGGAGGTATTACCGGTATTACACAAGACATAGATTATTACTCCTTTTTTGTCCTTGACCTCTTTATTATAGAGGGCCACTCTGAGGCAGTCTTTCAGCTCTCTGAAAGTTTAGTTCAGTATATTTACTTTTAACACGAACAGTGTACAAAAATATTAACCTTGTGCCAAACAAGAAGAGATGCATTGCACCAGGTTTTAGCAGAATCATGCTAATTTCCATTTGTGTGTTTGTGTTCTCAGTGTTTAGACCAGTACTGAGAAATGAATGAAAAATCCCTCCGACATGGCTAGGATCACTTTGTGGCTAGTAAAGAGACCTTTCAGAGAAATATTTCAAGACTCTATAAGACTTAAATCTCATGATAGGCCATGTCCTGTTGCTGTAAGTCCACTATAGATCCAGAACAGGGCCTAGGCTATGTGGGTGATGGCCTATGTTAGGTGTTGGATGAAAAACAGAATAGAATGTGTACAGTGGGGGTGTTGTGCACACACAGCAGCCAATGGGTGAGATATGCTGAGTAGTGACCCACAGAGAGAGAGAGAGAGAGAGAGAGAGAGTTAACAGGTGAACTCTGTGTAAAGCCAATGTGTGTATGTCCTACAGCAGAACGAAAGGGAGGGGTGGGTTCTCTCGGTATTGTGTGTGTGTGTGGGGGAGAGGGAGATAAAGGGGGCAGGGCAATGATCAGCATAGCTGTGTAGTCATGCATGGAATGTGCAGCAGTTTTGAAATGACATTGTGTGCAAGTCTGGTTCATTCTCTCCAGGTGCCACCACGCCCTTCACCTGTCTCTGTCATTCTCTCACTCTCTCTCATTCTCTCACTCTTTCCATCATATTCTCTCTCTCTGTTCAGGAAATATTTGTAAGTGTGTGTGTGTGTGTGTGTGAGTGTGAGTGTGAGTGTGAATTCAAAATGTGTAAAGTACATGATTGTGTCATGCCAGCGTTCCAGCAGAAGGAGTGGCCGCCCTGACGCTTACCACCTCTGCTGCTGAGCTATGCTATTATAAAGGGCTCTGTGTGTGTGTGTGTGTGTGTGTGTGTGTGTGTGTGTGTATTTGGGGGAGGGTGAAATGATGTATAGGTGTGGTGTGATGAGCTAGTCTACGTTGAGACGCCCACAGCAAAGTGACGCAGTGATTGAGCGTCATGAGGCGTACTCTGTTGGCTCAGTGGCGTGAGCGCCTCACTGACTTCACCATTATAATTGCATCTTTGTTAACCTCATTTAACCTTATTTGGTTATTGAATTTAAATCCCTTTGTGCACTTCTTCTTCTAACAAATTTGGTTCAGGCATTTTTGCCTTTAACATAGACATCATAGACTTTGAAACTCTAGCGTAGTTCTCTGTGTATTTATAAACATTCCTAGGCTTCTATGGATGTAGACAGGAATAGTGTGTCATTGTGTCCACATTGTTTGCATAGGGGTGTTGTTTGTCGGGGGACGGGGGGATGGAGGGGTGGGGAGCCCACAGATGAGGTGGTTGGTGGTTGGTTGGTGGTTGGTCTGGCTGGACTCCCCTGTGCATCATGCCTGGGCTGGGACGGACGTGCGCCCAAGGGTGGAGGTGGAAGTGGGGTGGGGTTGGGGGGGTATGGCTGAAGGGCCTCATTATCCAGGGGGCTCAATGGGCTCTTTGTGTAGAGCTGGAGCAACCAGTAGGGGGAGGGAGAGAGAGAGAGAGAGAGAGAGAGAGAGAGAGAGAGAGAGGTGGGGTCACTGCTCCTGCCCCGTCACCATCACCCTCTCTCATAATGTTTCCCAACATCACTCACAGCCTAATGCAAACCGCCCCAGTGGAGATCTAGCTTGGGGGAGAGAGAGTGTGTGTGTGTGTGTGTGTGTGTGTGTGTGTGTGTGTGTGTGTGGGGGGGGGGGGTGGTCCTGTAACTCAAAGCAGAGAGTCCCAGGGATGGGAGCGGCTGGAAACGAGTCGCCCCTCCCCACTGGTCTGAGGGCTGGTAGTGATAGCGAAGCAGAACGTGGTGCCCATCAGCAACTCTAGATTTATTGATTGATTTATTTTATTTCTAAGCCCTTAGCATCCCACTAGTGACACCAAAGATCATTTAAAAACAACCGAGATAAAGCAAAATAGTACGCTATAGTTGGAGTAAACGGAAAGAAGCGCATATATGCATTACGTCACAATATAAACTTTTCGGCAATCTTTCATATTGGTGTATGAGAGCTCGACTCATAAAGGGGGATCTGCGAATTTAGAACACGGAACTTAACAAACTTTTCCACAGTTCCACTGCCCCACTTTTACCCTGTCTGGTGACACTGACTTTGAACTAAAGTGGTCCAACTGAACCAGCTGTTAGCCTCACTACTGCCTCTAGGGACTGTGTTCTCCATTGAGATGGAAGTTTCTAGAGCTTTGTCTCAGTAGTCTAACCTTCTTGTCTTTTTTTCTCTTGTCTAGACGTTCACAGCCTGGTGTAACTCTCACCTCCGCAAGGCCGGCACACAGATTGACAACATCGAGGAAGACTTCAGGGATGGCCTCAAACTCATGCTGCTACTAGAGGTCATCTCGGGTAAGACACCAGAGCTTGTTTCATTCATTGCCTTTCCACACATACACACACACACACACACACACACACACACACACACACACACACACACACACACAGAAAGACTGATGGTGGGTTATTGATGGAGAAGGACTTGGGTATAGTGTATAGAGAAGTTTCATCAGTCTAGGCGTGCTCAAACTCCCAACTCTCACAAAACACAGTGCGAGTTAAAAATGTCAGTCTTGATGAAGAGAAAATGGCACCGTCTTGTGTATTATACTTTTATAAAGTGTATATTGGCCATGCCCAAGGCTACAGTACATATGTGTCAAGCTGTCTTCAGTTTATGACTGCTTGAACCACGTATGTATTCTCGGACGTGGTACAATAAACCCTTTCTAAAGTAAAAGAGTGTGATTTCCTCTTTCTTCTAGTGTATTGGTAAGGTATCTCTGAGTCCTGTGTACTGACAGTACAAGCCCAGCAGAGAGGAGGTTTGGACTAGACTACTGTACATGTGTGACTCCCACTCCCTCGGACACTGATACTGGCACTGACACACTTCCTGCTGGTCAATGTGCTGTTAGTCACAAACACTCAGAACTGAGCCTGACCTATATCTGAGCTCTTGGAAACATGGTGATGACATAGCAAGTCCTTAAAAGTCAAAGTTTAATCTTTTATCTAGACGATAAACTTCACACACACACACACACACACACACACACACACACACACACACACACACACACACACACACACACACACACACACACACACACACACACACACACACTCACTAAGTCAGTTAGTCTGATTGCCTTATTATATGGCAGTTGCCTAGTCCCCATTCCTGTCCAAGCTGCTGTACTGTACTGTAGGCTCTGTGGAGCTTATCCTGAACTCCTGACAGCTTGTCTCCCCCAATGCCTGCTTTTATGGCCCTCACAGATATGCCCTAGTATGCAAATCATAAAACTGGCCTGTAACTTTTTTCTGACAATGTTGGTATCTGTAAGGCTGAGGAATTTGTCTGTGTGTGTCTGTGTGTGTGTGTGTGTGTGTGTGTGTGTGTGTGTGTGTGTGTGTGTGTGTGTGTGTGTGTGTGTGCGTAAGAGCATGAGGGAAGAAGGTGACTAATATTTTAGGGGTATTTCACACTATTCATTTGAAGATCATGAACATGGAAAATATAAAAAGCTTTATAAATAGACAGCATTGTCCACACACACACACACACACACACACACACACACACACACACACACACGCTCTCTTGCTTGCTCTCTGACATGCTGTTTTGCTGCTGATCTTGTGGAAAGTGCAGATCTTTCCTGGGAATTTCTAATTGGTTTGTCCCCTTTGGTCCTCCGTAGGGGAGAGGTTACCCAAGCCGGAGAGAGGCAAGATGAGAGTCCACAAGATCAACAATGTCAACAAAGCACTGGACTTCATTGCCAGCAAAGGGGTCAAGCTGGTGTCCATTGGTGCAGAAGGTTTGTATTGGTCAATCTTTTTCTCTCTCTTCCATTTTTGGTCTCTTTTACAGTGTCCTTTACACACGCATACACACACCACTCACACACACTCTCTCTCTCTCTCTTGTGTGTAGTTGTGTATTTGCAGCATGTTTCCTGAATGTCTCAGGTGTTTCAAATACAATTTTTCAATCCAACCACCTGGCCTACATTATCTCTTTAGACATACAAGTGTACACACACACACACACACACACACACACACACACACACACACACACACAAGCAGTCAGTTAGTCCGATTGCCTCATACACTTACAGTGTGTACACACACACACACACACACACACACACACACACACACACACACACACACACACACACACACACACACACACACACACAGACACACAGACATACAGTACACAGACGCGCACTGTCCAGCCTGTCTCATGTCATGTTCCTGCTATACTGTTCGACAAGTAAACACTGTCAACAACACACTTGTACTATTTCACAACTTCCTGTGGAGTCACAGTTAAGGTTGAGCCAGTGAGTTTGTGTGTGTGTGTGTGTGTGTGTGTGTGTGTGTGTGTGTGTGTGTGTGTGTGTGTGTGTGTGTGTGGTTGGTCTAATGTATGTGTGAGTATTTAGTGGGGGGAGACTGCAGTTAATCAGAGCTAGCATGTGGAGCTGGGTCTGGTCCATTGACAGTATGCCACTGACCTTTTGGCTCCCCCATCATCACTTTGACAAAGTGCCTCCAAGCCTCCCTCCATTCCATGACCCCTTCATTCCAATGGAGTTAGCCGTGTGCATGCCAGAGGCTGCCTACTGCCTGCTGCCTGCTGCGCCTCAGTGCTGGGGCCCAGCCCAGCCCACTCGCTCTGCACAGCCTGCAAATGGGAAAGGTCAAGCAACATCTTGGGACAAACAACAACAACTTGGGATGGGGGATTAGGGATGGGGAGTGAGAGGGGGGGGGCAGTCTCAGAAGAGTTGTGGAAGGACACGCTACATGAAAACAGATGCCATTGGGCATTTATTTTATTTTTATTTTATTTTTTTTCATTTATGCATATAGCTGACACTTTTATCCAAATTGACAATATTTGTCAATTTCTTCAGGGCCAGTCTCCCCCCTAGAGCAACTTAGGTTAAGTGCCTTGCTCAAGGGGACAACGCTAGCAGCT
>JAODXP020000092.1:0-32500 GCA_027497455.2 Sardinella longiceps | reverse complement strand
TTGTGTTCAGGGTTGGAGTGTTGAGAGTATTCTGTAATGTAGTTATAAATGCTTTCTCTTTCAGAGTGTAGTTCTATTCCATAGGCAGCTGGAGGAAGTGCCTTTAAAGCGGTACAGCCCAAAATGGCTTTGACAGCCATGTTGTATAAGCATGTTTTAAAGAGCACAGTGTGTTTCTATTTGACAAAGGTAGCATCCACAGGGTTGGACTAACCAAACAGTAGTTTGTCGACAGCATGATGCACTTATCTGATATGCAAAACATTTGGGATTGTTTTTATAACTCACGCTTGTGGTTTGGTTATTTGAGTGTGTTTGTTTGTGTGTGTGTGTGTGTGTTGACATAATGGCCAGTGTACATGTGCAATTGGATAAGGATAAAAGTTGTCTGTGTGTGTGTGTGTGTGTGTGTGTGTGTGTGTAAATGTATAAATCTGCATGGTCCGGCAGTAACTGACTCCCCTTCATTGCGTGATGCTGCGGAAGAGAGGCTCACTATGGATGTCATCTTTGGCCTGTTGGCTTGTGTGGAAACTCTTCTAACGGTGCCCCAGGCCACAAAGACCACACATGCAAATCCTTTGCTTGAACTGCCTGTTATAAATCCCACTGGTTTTGTAAGTGCCCGTCAGTCGGCCTGAGGCCTGAAGCCTTCCCCTAACGGTGCCAGAGCAACACGTCAACACGTCAGGGGAAATCTCAGCAGCCAGTGGACAGCTGTGAATATAATTACAGTTGATTGCAGATTGCTGATAGTCTATGCATTTGATTGCATTTTATTGAAGCTCTTTGATAGTCTATGCATTTGATTGCATTTTATTGTAGCCCTTTGATAGCCTATGCATATGATCGCAGGGCATTTTATTGTAGCCCTTTCATAGCCTATGCATATAATTGCATTTTATTGTAGCTGTTAGTCAATGCATATGATGTAGTTTATTGGAGATGATGCCTATGCATATGATATGATTGCGATTTATTGGAAATGTTTGATAGCCTATGCATATGATTGTAGTTTGTTGAAGATGATTATGATTGTGACATGTACATAAAATTATTACACTTTATTGGCGATGATTGATAGTTCATGCATATGGTTGCAGTTGATTGGAGTTGTCTGTAGATGACTGTATAACTGGTTGTTATGTTAGTTAGACAGACACTGCGTTGTATTTGGTGTGATGCTTAGTGTTCTTCTATACAAAAGAGTATAAAAAACACAGCTGACTTTTTACTTAGTCACATAGCTGCCTTTCCTATCTTACAGGATTTATGAATATTCAATAGTTGTTTTAATATTAAGAATAGTGAGTTATTGGATTGTTAAAAGGGGAAGTGTGATGCAGGTGAGCAAAGGAGAACCTTTGGCTGTAGATTTGCGTGTTGGATTCTACACGGGAGGAGAGAGAGGTAATGTGATGGAACTTTTTCACCTGTCGTGACTTATTCTCTTTTGTGATAGGCTGAGACCGCAGCCAATAGGATCTGTAAGGTTCTGGCTGTCAATCAGGAGAATGAGCACCTCATGGAGGACTATGAGAAGCTGGCCAGTGATGTAAGTACATTTCTGACTTCTCTGTTCACCACTCAATGGTTTGGTCTCTGTATCTCTTGAAACTGGGTATTGCTTCATTTTTATGCTGCATTTACAAAAACAAACAACTTAAAATTTTAGAATGACAGACTTTTCGGTTATAAACCAAAGATTAACAACGGGGATTATATATATTTTTTTACTATGGACACAATCCTCTCTCTCTCTCCTGCTGTTTCTTTGAACCCCCTGCCTCTCTTCCAGCTGTTGGAGTGGATCCGCAGAACCATCCCCTGGCTGGAGAACCGCGCCCCAGAGAAGACCATGGCTGAGATGCAGCAGAAGCTGGAGGACTTCCGGGACTACCGCCGCGTGCACAAGCCGCCCAAGGTGCAGGAGAAGTGCCAGCTGGAGATCAACTTCAACACGCTGCAGACCAAGCTGCGCCTGAGCAACCGGCCCGCCTTCATGCCCTCTGAGGGACGCATGGTGTCTGTAAGTCCCCCAACAGCACACACACACACACACACACACACACACACACACACACACACACGCGCGCACACACCTCAGCAACTGGCCCGCCTTCATGCCCTCTGAGGGACGCATGGTGTCTGTAAGTCCACCAACAGCGCACACACACGCTCACTCACTCTCTCTCTCTCTCTCTCACACACACACACACACACACACACTTACGCTCAATGGTGTTTTTTGCCCTCAAAAGCACGTTCCAGGCAGCACTGTCTGAAAGGCACTACCTTAACCTTAACCCTAAACATAGATTTTGAGAGATCCCAAAGACCCACTCACAGACAGCATACTGACCAAGACAACTGGAACATGCTTGAGCACACTTACAAGTTTTTAGTGCCATAACATCCAGTAACTTAGTTAAACCAGTGTGGTTAAATACAATATCACTGTACATTTACATTTGCCAGACACATGCACATTTATCCAAAGCGACTTACATTTGCCAGTTATTAGTTATGTCATAACTGTGTAAAACTGTCAGTTATCAGTTATGTCATATCAGTTATCACACATCATTTCACATGCATTTTTTACACCAGTAATCATATGCATGTGACATGTTCTTTGATTTCTTGTCAGGGCCAGTCTCCCCTTGAGCAACTTAGTGTAGTGCCTTGCTCAAGGGCACAACAGTAGCAGCCAACAAACTCACAATATCCAGTCTAATAGCATTCTAGCCAGGCAACTATCTTGACAATAATGTAAAGCGATGGTTTGGTGTTATTCAAGCCGACTAATTCAGGAACCTGACTTCACTAGACGGCGAGCGGAACGATAGAATTTGGGTAGGCTACCTGCCAGATCTCTTCACAAGTTCGCTATTAGTTAATTTCACATAAAGGAACAGTAACAAAGGCTATGAAGATTAGACGACTTGAGGTAAAAGGCTGTGAGTGAAACTGTCGCCCCTTTTTTGTTGTCTGTCACGTCATTAAGGACTTATAACACCCATTAGGATAAATGTTGCACCAGAGACAGTGGGTGAAGCAGGTCATTGCGAATGAGAATATCCATCGAGACTATTTATCGCTTTCGCTAAACCCCTACAGCCTATTTATTGTCAAACCGTTCTGCCGAAGTGCAAGAGGGGAGCCGCAAAACATTATACATTTTGATGTTGAATTTTGTCTGTCATCTGTTAAAAAGTTCCCATTTAGATGTCTAAATTACTTCCACTCTGTCTTTTGAGGGCATAGCCTACTTCATGTTTTCATATCCGGTCACTAGTCTTTGCGTAATGCCATACATTTCGGCTACATTATCCGTCAAAGCCCCGTAAGGATCAAAACGATTTCAAATGAACCGTCACTTTTGCTAGCTAGCTTGACTTTGCAAATCACCAGTGCTATGAATGAGATTTAAGAAAATATAGCCAAATAGCACGTCAGTAATGATATTTATTTAAAGTGTTTCAAACATACAGTGATTTTGAGTATTTCAAAGAAATGTGGAAAGATCACTGAAGCTATTGTCAGCATGCGCCTGCCTGTGCGCTTAATTGCGCATCATGAGAAATTGAATGGGGAAAGGCCAGACGGCTCTCACCCAATCCTGTTCTCTTATGATGAGTCCCGTGTAACCTTTAGGCTATATGTCCACATGAGTGATAAATATAAAGGTAAATAATAAACATATTCAAAATAATGATATATATGATCCTGAATGTTAAAGTGTTAATGATGATGGGAGTATTAGCCTGACTCAAGTAAGCTGTATCATAAGCAAGAATTTACAGTAACTTAGGGGTGCTGTGAATGCAAAAAATGTTGATGGGGTGCCTTGAGCTCAAAGGAACAACATGCACCGAACACTAACGCAAAAGTGAACAAGCAGTTTACATCGAGTCAATGGGACTTCTAATCTTACTGTCAGTTTTGAATGTTGTATGAGCCATTGACTTATGTAAAGTGCTTGTTCACATTTGCGTTTGGCCTGTGTGCTCGCTACTTAGTGCAGTCAGCAGACTTTTACAACAGGGTTGATTGACGCTGAATCATCGCTTTAAGCAGTCCAGTGACAGCAATCCTGAGCCACTGTTGCTGTTCCTCTCCTACAGGATATCAATGGAGCCTGGCACAACCTGGAGGGAGCTGAGAAGGGCTACGAGGAGTGGCTGCTCAACGAGATCCGCCGTCTGGAGAGGCTAGACCATTTGGCCGAGAAGTTCCGTCAGAAAGCCACCATCCACGAGTCCTGGACTGATGGTGAGTCAGAACGACTTTAATTCACTTATTTCTCTGTCCACATACGCTCAACTGCTGTGTCAAAACGAGTCCAAGAAAAAGAGTGTCAAAGTCTTGTAATGCTCCCAGAATTGTGTTTCCTTTTTCAAATGTACCACTTCAGGGATGCGCCATTTATCTGACGTGTCATGTCTAGTCCAGGCATCTAATGAGCTGCTTTTGTGGGTCTCTGTCACCTCTAGGTAAGGAGGCCATGTTGACCCAGAAGGACTTTGAGACGGCCTCTCTGTCTGAGGTGAAGGCTCTGCTCAAGAAACACGAGGCCTTCGAAAGCGACCTGGCTGCCCACCAGGACCGCGTAGAACAGATCGCTGCCATCGCCCAGGAGCTCAAGTAAGACATAGAACAAGAATGAAATCCTTACAAACTATTTCCAGGTGCTGGTGATATGTAGCCGTTAGTAAAATCCAGAGAGAATGTAAATCTCCGAACGCTGGTAGACCTCAATTCTGCTGATTTTATTCCTGTGTAAATAAAATCAGCAAGATTGTGTCAGTACCAGTGTGCAGTGATCTTTACATTTTTCTGGATAAAACATAGATGGATTGATGGATTGAGAGAATTGTAGGAGACGTGTAGCTGAGGGTGTGGGTGGGGTTGGCTAATTTTCCTCCTCCTGTGGTGCTGACTGCTCTTCTTCCTGGTCCACAGCGAGCTGGACTACTACGACTCCCCGAGTGTGAACGCACGCTGCCAGAAGATCTGTGAGCAGTGGGACATTCTGGGATCTCTCACCCAAAGTCGCAGGGAGGCCCTGGAGGTAAGACTCTCGTCTCCCTTCTGCACCAATCATTTCCCTGCCTTTTAGATATCTGCCTATGGACACACACATTCTCACACTTATGCACCATGACCGTTCAGTCTGAATTCATTTTAATTCAATTGAATTAGAGTAATTGTGGTCATAGTCCTTAAATGCTCAGTAGTGCTGAACTTCACTCCTCTGCAACATGACTATTCAGTCCGAATTCATTTGAATTAGACAGCCTCCTTGTGGTTGTAGCGTTTTAAACACTCAGTTATGATAAACTTCAGCACTGATGAAGATTGAAATTCTCACTCTTTTCCCCCAACAGCGGACTGAGAAGCAGCTGGAGTCCATCGATGAGCTGTACCTTGAGTACGCCAAGAGGGCGGCGCCCTTCAACAACTGGATGGAGGGAGCCATGGAGGACCTGCAGGACATGTTCATCGTGCACAACATCGAGGAGATCCAGGTGAGGCTGTTTGTCAATCAGTCCCATATTCCTGTTATTTGAGGCTACTGAGTGCTATTGATAGGTATCAGAACGGCAGCGTTTGGTACAACATAGCCCAGATATGCAAACTTGCAGCCAAGCTAACAGATGCGGGCATAGGAAAACGAAACGGTCATGGCCTTATCAGTTAGAATTAGGTCCAACAGATACTAAATAGTGAAAAGGTAGCCAACACTATCACTCTCATACCGATCAACAACACTTGGGAATGTGAAACAACAGGGTTATGGGTTGTTTCACTCCGGATAATTCCTTTAAGGATCATTTTCTCTGGTCATCTGGAATGCCCCAACCTTAGGAGACTAGCCATAGTGCTTTGAGTTGTATTCATTCCGATGTGGAAAAGATGGCAATCTGTTTCTGATAACCGTGTTTAGACTGTTGAGTTGGCAGGCATGTGGCTATTAAACATGATATAATCACTTTGGCATTATCAGATAAATTAGCTTTCTGTGCAAAGGAATATCACAATGGCCTAAGTCTGACTGCATTTCACTCTTCCCCCTTCTCTCTCTCTCTCTCTCTCTCTCTCTCTCTCTCTCTCTCTCTCTCTCTCTCTCTCTCTCTCTCTCTCTCACTCACTCACTCACTCACTCGCACACTCTCTCTCTCTCTCTGTCTATCTTCTATCTCTCTCCATTGATTCTTTCCCCTATATAGGGCTTGATTACAGCACATGAGCAGTTCAAGTCTACTCTCCCTGAGGCCAATAAGGAGCGTGAGGCCATTCAGGCTATCCAGGCTGAGGTGCAAAAGATTGCCCAGTATAACGGCATCAAGCTGGCAGGAACCAATCCCTACACATCCATCACTCCTGAGAGCATTGACAACAAGTGGGACAAGGTAAGTGTGTGGGTATGGGTGTGGATGCTGTGTGTGTGACTGAAAGGAACTGGCGCCATCTTGTGGCCCAAAGTCAGACCGCAGTACAATGCGACAGAAATCAAATGTAACATCATTTAACATTTGACATCAGATAAGACCATTCACTCCTGCTGACCCCAGGCTCATATAGCCGTCACTGGGGTGATTGAACATATAAAGAATCCCTACAGAAATACACCCCTGTCTCCTTACCCGTGTGTTTGAGAATGAGAATGAGACATCAAAATAACATGAGCAAAGGTGCCAGAAACAGAAAGCAATGTCTACTTGCATTACAATGTTCTAAAAACAAATAATCAGAACTAGAAGAGGTACAGTTACAGTAATTGATGCTAACCTTATGACTCCAGTCTTTTTTTATGACAGCTAGCATACCAGCAAAACTAGCTATGTCATGACAAGGCACGGATACAAGCCACACATATTGAAATGAGTTACACATACGTTTTAGCCAGGCAACTCCTATGTCAATGGGACTGGGATATATCCTAGGTTCAGTAACAACAGAAGTGAAATGCCAGCCTCTGGACCAATCATAGAGCTGAGCAGTTGAAACTGAGGTGGCCAATGCCTCTGAGAGATAGTTGAGCCATCTACAATGCAGAGAGTGCAGAAAGCCTCAAGAGTCTGAAGCATTACTGAGTCTGGTGCCCTCTTGTGTCTGACATGTGTAGGTGCAGCAGTTGGTGCCCCAGCGTGACCAGGCTCTCCAGGAGGAGCTTACCCGCCAGCAGTCTAATGATCATTTGCGGCGCGAGTTTGCCGACCAAGCTAACATGGTTGGACCATGGATCCAGAACAAGATGGAGGTAAAGCAGAACAAATGTTTAATTTAAGCAAATGGGTTCATGTTTTCATGAACTAGTAGTGAGGTCATAACCGTGTCATACTCACATACTGTACAGTATGTATAGTTCCTGAAACCTCATCATTCGTTTTTCACATACATTGTGTACAGTATGAATATGACATGAATACATACGTGTGTGTGTGTGTGTGTGTGTGTGTGTGTGTGTGTTGTAGGAGATTGGAAGGATATCCATTGAGATGAATGGAACTCTGGAAGACCAGTTGACCCACCTCAGACAGTATGAGCAGAGCATTATCGAATACAAGCCCAGCATTGACAAGCTGGAGGTCGATCACCAGCTTATCCAGGAGGCCCTCATCTTTGACAACAAATACACCTCCTACACCATGGAGGTACGTAACTGCATCTCTGTCAGCCTTTTTCCACCAACAGGGAAGGCATCATTGAACTGGTTGCTGTGTAGTTCAGTCAGGCAACTAAATTGTATTTCTGTGTTGACGCGACAATTGATTTAAACTTAAGTGTGAGTTTGGCGAATTGATACACAAGTGTAATACGACCAGAAAACTACACCATAGGTGTGCAGTTATCTGAGAATGAATGCACGTTCTAAAAAGCGCATCGCAACAGGAAATTTGACCAAGTGTAGTAACTCGGGTTTCGAACCTGCCACCCCGTCAACGTCGAACGTTCTAGAGACTGAGGCTTCCAACTTGGTGGTTAGAAATGTTCCTGAAGGCTAGGGTTGTGAGGATTTACTCCTCCGCCTCTGGTGTAAGCTCTTTTTAACTGGGTTTAATTTTGATCTGCAGCACCTGCGGGTGGGCTGGGAGCAGCTGCTCACTACCATCGCACGCACCATCAACGAGATTGAGAACCAGATCCTCACCCGTGACGCTAAGGGCATCAGCCAGGAACAGCTGCATGAGTACCGTGCTTCCTTCAACCACTTCGACAAGGTCAGAAGAGAAATCTCTGTCTGTGTGTGTGTGTGTGTGTGTGTGTGTGTGTGTGTGTGTGTGTGTGTGTGGCTGCTCAAGGTTGCACTCTGCTGGGACCACAGACTGTATGACCATCATAGTAATGTGTCGTCATGTGTGCCGTATTTGATATTTTATTGTATGTATAACTGATCGAGTAAAAGTACACATGAATAGCCCACATAATGATGCTAAACATGTACTTTTGAACTGGGAAGTGCTTTTAAAGGTCTGATGTGAAGGGTATGATATTTAATTGTTGGAGGGGTGGGGGGACTAGTGTTCACACCCCAGGCAAATATTTGAGCAGTATGCACCCTCGGTCCATATCAGCAAACAAACGGTGGCTATATGGGAGGATCAATGGCAGTGTCCACTGTCAGTCCATATGATGGCCATTTCTCTGAAGTGGGCCTGGTGTACTCACGCATGCTATAAGGGTAGAGGCATGGGACCTGTAGCAGATATCCTGTCAAATCATTCACGTAATTCATCCTCTGGCAGTCCCATCATCACTTGTCCATCACCAGTGTAATTGTGCGTTCACACCGAGCACCACTAAAGCTGTCAAATCGCTAAAGACGCTCATATGGCTGCTTTTAGAGAATGTCTTGAGTGACGAAAGCAACAAGCAACAAAATTTGGGTGACTATAGTAACAAAAAAAGTTAAAAAAAATGATCTGTGATGCACCACGGCTGTAAATGATGAGGCAAAATCACGTCACAAGCGATTGGAGCAATGAGGGAACATATATTATAGATGTGGTCAATAGAAAAAATTGCCTCTGTTGATTTTTACAGATTAAATTTAGTAGCTCTTGGTATAAATGCACTAACTGTATGTTCAGACCTTCAGTGTTACTGAAGAATCCCAAAACGCTACGCTGGACACAATCTGTGTTTGCCCATGTCTGTGTAATTGGTCATGTCGTGGTCATGGGCATTCCATATTTTGCATAGCTAATTTGCATAAAGTTTTTAACTTTTTTTGTCACTCAAGGTGCCCATGTTTATCACTTGCCACTTTTTATCGCTTTAGTTGATTTTGTCGCTCATGTCCATTAAAAGTGACTCTTGATGACTGTATCGCTTGCGGCCTGAATGTTCAGTGAGTTCCATACCTGATCATGACCTGGTTGATAGTGATGCACCTACAAAACAGACTGAGCTTGATCCCATCCCATTTGAGTTCTCTATATCCCTGCATGTCATTCTTTTATATGAATATAAGAAAGTGCTTGGCAACAAGACATCATATCCATGCATGTGTTAAAGAGTTTTTGAGTGCATCTGAATGCTTCCCATGTGTCTTATGTTCATTGTTTAACATCCCATCATTTGTTTTCATCTCCCATGGCAACTGTGCATGCTGTGATGTCCTGTGATCCACCTGACCACCCTCATTCATCATCATCTCCCCAACATTGCCGTCCTTCCCTATCTCATGATTGGTCCGTTGTCCTCTTGATCGCTTGACCACTGCCCTGACACTCGTGGGTGGGTGGGTTCCTTGGTTCCTTGGTTGGTTGGACTTCCAGGACCACAGTGGTGCTCTGATGGCGGAGGAATTCAAGGCCTGCCTGATCAGTCTGGGCTACGACGTTGAGAACGACAAACAGGTAGCTTATCGAGCCACTTATTGGCTTCTCTTGGGTACCCGCACCCGCATGCTGAGCCGCTATTGGGTGCTGCTCCTCTTGCCCTTGCCAAAACCCCCCTCTACACACTCACACACTCGCTCTAGCTCCTGCTACAGTGCCACCTGCTGGCCTACTGGGGTACGGCTCTTGGATGTGGTACTTTTCTTTAACTCTGCTTCTTTTTTTTCCTCCCTCCTCTCACTCTGTGCTTCCATAACTCATCTCAACACTCCCCTCCTGATCTTCCTTCTTTTCCTCCAAAACCAACTTTCTTCTCTGTCCTTGCTTTTTTATTTTCATTCCTCTGGCTGGTCTTCTTTCCATCCCTCATTCCCCTCTTCCTTCCTTCACCCCTGTGCATCCCTCACTCCCCGCGTTAACAGAAGCGCACAGGGATGATGGACTCAGACGATTTCCGCGCCTTGCTGATAGCCACCGGCAACAGCCTGGTATTGCTGCTTCTCTCCTCCTCTGGATCTCTCTTTCTCTTTCTCCCTCTCTGTCTCTCTCTTTCTTTCTCTCTCTCTCTCTCGATATCTTTCTGTCTCCCTCTCTTGCTCTGCTTTGTCTGACTATAATGCTGCTTAAATTTTACCTCATGCAAGTAGAAATATCTATATCCATTTAAAAATACAGTCTATTCTGAAAATGAAAAGAATGCTCACCCTCCTTCCTCTCTATGCCTTGGCGTTAAACCTCCTGACATGCAGGGTGATGCTGAGTTTGCACGCATCATGGGCATTGTGGATCCCAACAACAGCGGAGCGGTCACCTTCCAGGCCTTTATCGACTTCATGTCCAGAGAGACCACCGATACAGATACGGCTGACCAGGTTATCGCCTCCTTCAAGATTCTGGCCGGCGACAAGGTAAGCACACTCGGAACAAACACACCCACCCTCTGCCATAACAATCACTCTAGTATCGTAAATACATGCTTATGGACAGGTTTAATAAGGTGAAGGAATTCTTCCTCCATTAAATAATAAAAGTATTGAGATCAGATTTGTTCAGGTTTTATTAGACTCTACCACCTCCATCTATTTAGAAACGTCCGGACTGACTATTGTTGGGTCTCGTCATTCAAACTCACACCAACATGCCTCCCCACCACCATCCCCCTCTCTCTATCCCAACAGAACTTCATCACGGCGGATGAGCTGAGGAGAGAGCTGCCCCCCGACCAGGCTGAGTACTGCATCGCCCGCATGGCTCCATACACAGGCCCTGACGGCATCCCCGGAGCCCTGGACTACATGTCCTTCTCTACCGCGCTCTACGGAGAGAGCGACCTCTAAAAGCACACAAGCAGCAGGGGCAGACACCAGCTGGGGGAAGGGCAAGTGGGGACGGGAGGGGCAGAAGAATGGTCTGGGGGTTAGGGGTGCTTACCAAGGCTTGCCATGCTCAGAGCAGCTCATCACCTGCTTCTGAGTGCAGCGCTAGCTCTATATTTTAATATTTTTTTGTTGTCGTTTGTTTGTGTGTATGGAGGGATGGGAGGGAAGAGAGGTGGTAGAGGGAGGGGCCTAAGCAAGTTTTGGCAGATGTGTAAGGTTTAGACAGAAATACACAAAATGATTTATGGAGAAGAATTATGGAGTGACTTAAAATGTCATGTTTCACGACCCTATTTGCTGGAAAAAGGAACTTGGACATTTAACCTCAACTTTTTCATTTTTTTTTTTTTTTTTTTTCCTCCTGATTTTTATTTTTAAATGCTCACCTCCAGCAAATGTGAGTTAACGGGTTAAGTGCTGTACATACTTATTTTTCCCAGTATGCAAAATACATTCAGATAACATTTGGCAGGCTTTTAGGACATCTATCTGGATGATCATTAAATAAAAACAAATATGAAATAGTGACATTAAGACAGCAGTTTCATTTTTGCAGAGTACTGTAGATAGGTTTGCATTAAGGTAAAGTTTAAATCCTTATCTCCTTTAGAAGCCTTTTCTTCTGATTGTTGAATGGTACACATGTGTGGGAATGCCTAGGACCTCTAAAATGCCTTGGAGCGTCAATCCATACTTAACACCTACTACTGGCTTTTGACTTCAGTTTGCAGTATCCCTCCCCTTACCTTCTCCCTCCTCCTATGTCATAAGTTAACATCAGGTTCATCCATGACGCCTAACCATCCGTGATGAATTTGTGAATGTCCATGTTTGTCAGCATCAACAAGCTAAGCAAAATGATTCTGGCACTGAAAGATGGATTTGACCCGAAAACCCCTCCTGCCTTACACACAATGGTGAGAGACAGTCACCACACCACCACTTGAAAAGGTGGGGAGAATGAAGAAGTTTCAAAGTAAATGTGCCTGGTAGTGACTGAGGCCCTGGTCTCTCTATCTCTTTCTGCCTCCCTCCATCTTTCTGATTCGTTCTCTTCCCACAGCAAAGCCAGGGAGAGACAGGGAGGAGAGACAAGAAGGGGCGGAGTTTTAACATTCCATATTGTCTTAAAGAAAGAATATATCTGTATTCTGATCTATGCAATCATATATATATACACACACAATGTAAACCATGTTCTGAAGGGGGAATTGGAAGAATTGAGAAGTCATCTGATTGGTGTGATATGTTCAAAATGATTCCCTGTGATCTCTGCGAGGGAAAGGGTTGGAAAGGTGGCAGCAATGTTTGGAGGGAGAAAGGGAGAGAAAGAGGAGGAAAAGATGATGTGGACTAAAAGCCTGTTCTTTTTCCTGCCAGGTTGGAAAGCATTGAACTTAAAAAAAAAATCGTGATTTTCTTCATTTTTTTGTACTCTTTAATATCAAACCTGATCTGCTGTACTGGTTTGTTTGCTAAGAAACAAACAAATCCTGCTTTCTGTCTCAAGTGAATTTCACATGCACACATAAAGTTTCCTTATAAAATATTACCACTTGAATTCTGTCTGTCAAAGTCTCTTGCCTTTTTCCTGTATCCTCTCAAGGATGCCATATTAGACTAAACATGTACAATTCAATGGAGTTCTATTAATTCAGTGCAGAGATAACTTGGCCTAGGCCTATACATTCTGAGATAAATTATTAGTAATAGGCCAAAGTGGTGGTGTATGGACTTGGCATAGACTACTGTACATGTAACCTTTGGTTTGGCAGTTGTGGCTGTAATCACATTCTAAAACTCTTCAGCTGATGCTTCTAGGCTTCACTGGATATTGGCTCATTAATGAAGACAAGCATCTCCAGTTGACATAAAACGTGACCATGTTAACGAATGAGTTTGTACAATTAATTAGGCGAAAATAAGATTATGTGTAAATCCTGCGAGTTGGCTCAGAAATCAGAGATGGTTAAAAAAAAGTCCTTCAATTATTATTATTATTATTAAAATTATTATTTTAAACTGCCAGTTCGCACCATGTCCAAATGTTGGATTCCTGGCTGGATTCCATGAAGGAATAACCGCAGTTTTGATACTTCTGCATATTGATATGGATCTACATCGCACACTCAGGCCAATGTAAACTCGCCTGCTCATCATGAACGAACGTGGTGTTATTAAAGACTCCCACCTTGACAACTTGTAGGCTAGTTCCTACTGATTGGCCTAGACACAGTAGCCTACCGATATTCCAATACCATCAAATCCCACTGAAAACTATACCGCGACATAATCAAAAGGTTATGGCGAAAATGTAGCATCAAATAGACGAGAGAAAAAAAAAGATATAAATATATAGTCCTATTCTGTTATTTTGTTTTACTGGCATGTCGTTTTAATGCAAGTCCAGTGGCAAACGAGTAGGCTACAATATAACGCGAAAGAGTTAAATAATCTATGTTGCCTACGTTTCCGTGTCCCACAGGAATCAAGTGATATTGTTGCTGAAGTGGGTGGGGGTCTAATGGTCGATAGAGACCGTAGCGTTTGGAAGCAAGATGGACTTACTGTGGGACCGACAGTAAAGTACAGACAACGCGTCACTTGGTTTTCAGTGCGTTTCTTCAGGTGACAGTGAGCGCGCGTCTCGTCTCCTTCACCCTAAACTATTTTGCGCACTAAATTCCACAGTGAAAGGTTATAAGCTAAGTGTTGACGGCATGAATACATAAGGGTTCACCGCTTCACTGGTAATTTGCCTGCACAACTGGACGGAACACTTGCCGTGGCTGCGCCGCACACTATTCCACGATTAGCGTCCTCGAGCACAGAGAGCGCCCTTTCCACCACCGAACCCCGCGCGTGGGCTGTCGCAGCGGGAACTATGTTGGTGCTTACCTTCACCTGCCGCGTGCTCCTACTTGCCCTCATGACTGATACTGTCCGGTCAGTTGACAAGTCCCAGGTAGGTAGGCTACTGTACCCAGTATTTGTTGATTGAATGAACGTGTATGCACGAAAGATAGCAATTTACTTACAGGTTATTTGTAGTAAAGTACTGTAGTGTAGGCTACAGTATGTATTATAATTGCTATAAGAAAACGAGACCTGTTGCCCACCCTGGCCAGTTGTTTTAAAAGTAACCTATAGGCCTACTATTGGCTGTAATGTAAATTGTATCAAGCATGTCACGTTTTATAATCTCAACACAGACCAACGCACACTAGACGTGCTTTTCAAGTGACAAGTGAAACTGTTATCTCTCCACTGTTGGCATAGCCACACGTCAGGCCAACCAGACCTGACCACAGGCTATGAAAATATTAACTTTAATTTTACTCAGTCAAGTGTTGGTGTATAAGTAAATGTGTTATATACTTGCTATGTCTATGTAACTTTGTTGTCTTGTTTTGAGTCCAAATATGTTACAAAACTGCACCTGTTTATCCTTAGGTTGGCTTTTTTTTCACCATGACTAAGAACTCATTCTGGTTCTTTCAAAAAAGCTATTCATTGCTTCACTACACTGATGAGATGGGGGTTGAGCTTATAAACATCTGTCTGTACTAGCATTTAATGTAAGATATGTGCAGACTGCAAGCCTCTCACCTGCATTGCATATAGACTTAACTTAAACATAATATTTCATCTCCTGAGGGTACTTTCTTGAAATATTTTTTTTATTTTCCTCAGCCGTTGTAAAGTCAGTGAACTTGGTATGGGTTGGCTTGAAAACACTGAGGCCTTGTTCTTGTACAATCAGAACAGTGATTTAAGAAACACTGAGCTCCACATTTTGTGGTTCCTCTCACTGGTGGTGTTGAACCGTACAGTTGACAGCCAACCAAAATTCTCTAGTGTTATTGAGCTCAACTCTTGTCACTTGTCCTGAAAATATGTCCGCCATCTAATTTCTTCTCTGACATTTCTTGGAAAAAATCAAGGGTGACCTCATTGAAAGAACATTTTGTTTCTCTCTCCCCCATCGTAAACAATCAAGTAATGAGTGAGTACTTCAATTCTCCTCAGACAGTTCATTCAGACTTTTTTCCATCACAGAGGAATTATACGTAGGCCCAAACACTGGAATAAATGTAAACCATCACCTTATTGGAGTGAGTAAGAGAGAAAACAAAGACCTGGCAGACTTAGACAAAGACTTATGGAAGATAACCCCATGAGGACGGCTGCATGCATCAAATTAGAAAGGAACAATTGTGCCAAGGCTACAGTATGAATGAATGGGTTTGCAGAGGTATGTGCCTGTGTTTTCTGTGGATATAATAGTCCATGCATACATTACATGCAAAGGACTGTGGGGCTTTTATTGTTATTGTTCTGGGGTAGACTTTAATGTTAATTTTAAAGTAATATTGGTCTTTCATGAAGGCATATGAATGAAGAGATAAATACAGAATAGAATGATGTGGTGATCTGAGTGTCTGAGGAACGGAATGTGCATTGACAAATTGACTAAGACAAATACATGTTTAGTGTCTGTGCTGTTTTGTCTGCATGTTGATGAGTCTAAGCTATGCATAGGCTACATGTATAGTTTCTCTGTGTGAGTTGAAGGGGGGGGGGGATTTGGCTGCAAGTGAGGTTACTGGCCCTGGAAGCATATGTTAACAATTTAACACATGTGGGCGTGCAGGCCGCCATCCGAGAGCTTGTCTCTCTCTTCCTCTCTGGCGAGCTTGCTCATTAGAGAGACGAACACACAGTCCTATTTTTCACTGAGAAGCCCCAGTGAAACTCTCTCTCTCAAGGACATTCCTTCTGCCAGCAGCCAGTGGGGAAATATGGCCCTCTAGTCGACAGTCTTGCCTCTGCTTCTCCGAGAAGAACTGGGAGGTTTCTGGATCCAGAAGCATTTGTTTTAGGACAACATATACAATGTCAAGGATTCAGGCCTTTGTTTAGATTCAAGCCTCAGAAGTCACTGGGTTTTGTTACTGTCATGAGGTCAGTGCAGTACATTGCACCTAAATAATTTCACAGACAAGCATATGGTGGAAGGTGTAGGATATAGAGTAGGTCTTGTTCACTCAAGCATGCCGATTCCAGAGGAAGTTAATAGCGACTTCCTACTCCTACTCCTCCTTTCTACTAGGATTCAGACAATGATACATACTATTTATCACCAGGTGGAATGGGAATACTGTTTTCTGATTAGCTGAATGGGTGTTGGTTATTTTTAGCAGACAGGACACCTCTGACTTTTATCTGGTAAAAGTTTAATCACCGTTCCTTATCAATGCCCTTTAGAATGGTAATTATAACAGCAGTAAGTTGCTTGTGCTTACTTTCTTCGTGCATGAGCTGCAACTGGGTGTTCAGGTGTCCATTATTTTTCTATATTGGGACACTTTGGCGACCTTATCCTGAATACAACCCAATCCCTGGAACTGCATCGGTAAAAATGTTCTGCTGCTTCCTTGAATGATCTAAACAAGGCTTACTTCAATTTGAACTAAAATAGCTTGTCTGGTACTGATTTTGATAAAGATGTCCAACAGAGATATTAGGTAATAGACAAGTGCTGACAGTGTCATGATCATCTTCCACTGGCCGCATCATTTACAAGGTGCCTACGGTGGCCTTCATGGACTCAACAAGTGTGAATGCATGCAATAGAGAGAGTGACATAGTGTGTGTATGTTTGGCTGTCTGAGTTTATGGTCTGTGGAGCATGACTGTGTTTTTCCCCATGTTGTAAGGAGGGGGAGCCAACACTCAGGAGCCTCATGAGGGTGGGATTGTCCTCTTCATTAGCGCTGTTTATTTACGGAGCTGCTTAGAGAAAGCAGTGCGCTGGAGAGAGAGAGAGAGAGAGAGAGAGAGAGAGAGAGAGAGAGAGACATCCAAACATGCAGTTCTGTATTGCGCCCACCTGACCATACACTTACCCTTCAGCACCTTTCTTTTTGTTTTTATCACTAGTAATTATTCATTTTCTCTCACTCACTGTCTTTCTGTCTTCCTTTTATGTTTGTCTCCTCATCTCTCTCTCTCGTGATGTTTGTCACACCACAGTTCCTCATCACAGAGAACATGTGGCCTCGAGGATGTGTGCTTGACTGCACTAGGGGGCGCCACCGATCTGTCTGTGGTACTAATGGCCGTCTGTACAAGTCCCTCTGCGCTTTCCAGCGAGCCCAGTGCATCAACACTCAGCTGAAGACTGCACCACGCGCCCACTGCATGGGTCAGTGACAGACTTTCGACTACTAGACAGAAGGTCTAACACTAGCCTGGTCATAGCCAGCCTTTCAGTCTACGCTCATCTTCTTAGGATGGTCTGGGATTCCAGCTATTGATTGCTTGCTGTAGGTGTTTAAATTCAAAGATTGGGTCAGACCTTGACTGATAGCCTATCATATCCTCACACTGCATTCTTACAGTTTGCTAATTGGCCAGGGTGCGATGTATTCTGAGCAAGCGAAACCACTGAGCGGAATCCCAGATAGTCCTGAAGTGAGATGTGAATTGAGTGGAATTGCGTACTAACGCAAGGGCCGGGCTAGTCTTATGGGCTTATTATTTTGTAGAGAGCCAGATGCTGGATGTGACTCAGTCTGGTCACAGTTACCAGGTTAAGAATGTGGAAGTCTTCACAAGATGTCTATATTAATTAATTCAGAGAAAAATTATAGATCATTGTGGAAGTAGGAATGCAAAAACATAAAGTACAGTAGCTTATGTTATTGTCACACTTTCCCAAATAAAATGTTATGCATGTGTGTATCTTCGCAGATCCACTCAAGTCCAAATGCCAGCTGGCACGCTCTCAGGCCCTTGAGTCCAGTGTGCGTACGGACACAATAGCCATCTTTGTCCCTGAATGCAATGCAGATGGAAGCTTCACGCAGGTATTCACCTCCCTTCTGTAGGAAAACATCACTCTCTCCTCCTTGGTAACTAAAAATGGACCAGCTGTGTCTAGAAATAGCAGAGTAATGAGCTGATGGTAATTAGGAAACTCAGCAAAGTTAAAAGAAAAAGAACACAACACTCGTAACTTTTGCCTTCTCTGAAGTTGATTACAAATGGATTAACATAAAATTAAGCTTTGTTTTTCATATTGTGTGTAACTTGAGGTAACCCAGCAACCAACAATACTTTATTGAATGCTGACCTAGATAGAGCAACAAAATGATTATGTAACAAATTTTATATTTATATTTTAAATATATAAACTTTTCAATAATCTTTCATATTAACCCATGTTTGCTTACTTTTGTCAAAGGCTTGGAGTCTGTTTCCACCTCTATACCTACAGTCGTCTTCCTCAGACTTGTCGTATTCTCTCCTCAGGTGCAGTGCCACAACCAAACCGGCTACTGCTGGTGCTCCACTCCAGATGGGAAGCCTGTCGGTGGAACCTCAGTGCTGCATCACAAGCCTAACTGCACCGGTAATACAAAATACATAAGGAAGGGTGATTAAGGCCCCAGGAACTGCTCTTCATTCAAACGGGAGATGAGCAGGATAATAACTGATGAGGTGACCAGTTCGATGCAAATAATAGCGAGGTGAAGGCTTAGATCACCAGAGTTGGCTCCGCCGAGACATTATTTCTATTAAACAGGTCACCTCGAAGGCCGTTATCCCACTTATATCCTGTATACATGTATTTTAGGTTAAAGCATGAAAGAAAAATGCAATTTTAAAAGAAGTTAACCTGTGTGGTTGGGTTACTATCCACTAGGCTGCTTACTGTTGTTATAGTCACCGTTCTGAAAAGTATTGATATGGAATGGTGGTGAAACTTTTTAACAGATAAGCATGGTTAGACATCCCATTAGCAAATCAGAGAAGAAAATCCCATTGTTAAGGGAGATACTAGACCTAGGTAGGTGATTAGGTGTTAAGGAGCTACTTCACTATGACCATCCCACATCTTTGCACATTTACAGTAAAGGAAATCACTGCCCCCCTCTATGCTCTATGTGCTTGACACTGAAGAACTATAGTGTCTATGCTGTGTAGCAACAATTGCCCACTTGCCTTGGGCTTGCATCTACGCTACGCACGTTGTTTTCTCCAGAGACTTTGGATGATACACATGCACTACCTAATCTGATCAGAATGGAAAAGAAGTTGTAAATGCTGTTTTATGACCTCATTAAAACCAGATACGTGTGTTACCTCAATACTAAAAGGTTCTCAATTATACCAATGTGTTTTCAATGTTCTAACCATCAGGTGAGACATCTCTTTTAAAGAATACCTACAGCTAGGGCTTGGCAATAAAAACTCAAATCAAAGTCCCATTTAATTGACTGTAAGGGGTAGAATTACATTACGACACACGGCAGTGTACTTTCAACTTATGAAGAAGAATGCACATAATCTCAAAAAATGTTCACAGAATAAATAACAACTAGAAAAGCACCCGGAGAGTGCAGACCGCCACCCAAATTGAATCAGTTCTTACTTGTCCCAATATACACGTTGTCCGAAAATTTCATCCATATCCGTGCAGTACTTTTTCAGTTATGTTGTACGCAGACAGACACACAGAATTTATATTACAATCACAAGATTTATATTACAATTACAATAATATTACAAAAAATTATTCTTGTACAAGATACATGATTAATACTGATTAATTTTTGATTAACGGCCCAGCCCTACCTATTAGCATAAAAGCCAGTATTCTTTAGCAAAGTATTTTTCTTTTGTAGGTCATCTCACTGAGTGGGGACTGGAGGGGGACTCAGACACAGAGCAGAGAGGTGAGATAAGCTGTGTGTGTGTGTGTGTGTGTGTGTGTGTGTGTGTGTGTGTGTGTGTGTGTGTGTGTGTGTGTGTGTGTGTGTGTGTGTGAGAGAGAGAGAGAAATGGTAATGGAAATGAAAGAGAACAGGTAAAACTGGTAAAACACAGCCTGGAAGTGCTAGAATGATCTCCCATCTCCTGTGGGAATCCCAGTGTATCCTAGCTGTAGCTGCTGATGTAACTGACTGGATGGGTTGCAGTCCATGAAATATGCTTTCTGCTCACACTCAGTCAATGGTTTCTTTCAGGTCTGCTGTACTCACACTTAATATTAACCGTACACTTTCAGGAGTTAAAGGTACTCTAGGTAACTTTTCGCCACTGTTTGAGGTATCCTTTTGATAGAGAATTAGTTTTGGTACCATGTCCAAATGAATTTGGATGACAAACAGTTATATGAAGGGTGGATAAATACTAGTTTTATTCCCATAAGCATTCCAATATATGAGAAACCACCTCAAAATAAAAGAAAACCTATTCACAGCTAATTTTTTTTGCACTTAGGCATCATTGTTCATCATGTTCTAGTTGTGCCAGAAAGAATGTGAAAAATGTTTGTATGCTGTTTATGTAGCTATTTCACAAGTTCTATGGCAAAAACTGCATGGTGTCCAATTAGTCTAATTTGTATGGCCTCTGATCCTTGTGTCTCCGTGCAGATGGTAGTCAATGGCAACTGACCCCAGACCCCGAGAGGCTGCACACCCCATCTGTAGCAGGTAAACAAGCCATCACATGCACAATGTATTTGATAAGGAAAAACAAATATATATATATTAGATGTTTTCCCTTTTCCATATACAGGCATCACAGCCCCTCCATTCTGGGTGACAATTCAGTTAAACTCTGATCCCAAAGGCAATCGATCTGCTAAACGACCCTCAGGTGACAGTATTAAACATAACATTACCATACAAACCTTACTTTCACCCATAACATTACCATGCACACCATACCACCACCTATAACATTACCATACAAACATTACAGTCACCCATAACATTACCATACATACAGTGTCTCCCAATAGAATATACTGTAGATTTTTTTAAGGCAAGGTACTTGATTACTTATTGATGCTAATCATATCCACTCAGTATAATGCAACCATCTGGGTGTTGTGCACGAGATATGGCTAATTTTGAAAAATAAAAGGAATATGCAGGACAAAATTGATGGATGAGTAGTCACCATGATCATAACCATGACTGTTGTGTGCGTGCAGAGCCAAAAACGTGTGAGCGGGAGCGAGCCGCCCTGCTGGCAGAGGTGCGTTCCATGTGGCAGGAAGAACGCTTTGTTCCAGAGTGTTCCGCAGACGGCCGTTACAGTCCCATCCAGTGCCACACTACCACGGGCTACTGCTGGTGCGTACGACTGGACACCGGACGGCCACTTCCTGGCACCTCCACCAGGTAGAGGCAGCAGTGTGGACCCCAAGCTCTAGAGTGGCTCCTACACCTTTAATACCTCATTAGTACACAGGGCAATAGGGGGACAGAATGAGGAGGGCACATCCATGAGGACATGGAATCTCATGGAATCAACGTTGTGTGTCTGTGTGTGAATGTGTCAGGTCAAGTGGTTTTTACAGTCATTTCAACCGTATTCATTTTATACAGTCTCAGACTCTAGAGCAGCTCCAATACTATATGTCGATATAGGGCAATGGGGGGCACAGAATGAGGAGAGCACATCCATGAGGACATGACATTTTATGGAATCAACATTTTGCATGTGTGTGTGTGTGTGTGTGTGGGCGTGCATGTGTCAAGTCAACTCAAATGTTTTCTTATTGTCATTTCAACCATATACACTGTATTCAGTGAGACAAAGTGCCGTTTCACCATGGAACAAGTGGTGTTACATTTAAACTATATAAAAAGACATTCAAGACAAAGATACATATTTATTGCCTGCGTGAGGAAAACATAAATTGAAGTGACTCCTTAAGGTAGTGCATTAGAGGACAGACAAGGAACAGAACAGACCACTCAAGGCAGTAGACTTGTCTTTCATAATTCATTGAAAGGATAATTCATTGAAAGGATTAATATAAATCATTTGAGGGCTGAAGGCGAACTTGCAGTGAACCACACATACTGACTGTATTTATACCACGCACAGATACATTTATACAACACGCTTTATTTCCTTGTCTTTGCGTTTCCCTAGAAACCGGTTGCCAGACTGCAGTCCCGAGGAGTCCCCATCCAGTCACACAACCAACACCTATAGGGACCGTCCTCTTCCAGGTCAACAGCACATTGGCACAACAACCCCCCAGCTCAACACACACAGCTTAAAGATATCTTCAAATACACACACGCACACATGCACACACACACACACACACACACACACACACACACACACACACACACACACACACACACACACACACACACACACACACACACACACACACACTTCACACATACACACACACACACACACACACACACACACACACACACACACACACACACACACACACACACACACACACACACACACACACACACACACACAAACAAAGGCTCTCATAATCCCCCATAATCTCAGCTTTATGATTATGATAAAAGAAAACAAACAGTCTGGTCTGAATCTGATTTAGTGGGCTGTTGCTTTATAAAATTTATGGCTGCACCTGTAATAACATCACACCCTCAAATGCCATAGTAATTCATTCTGCCCTCTGTGGTGGCCAGTGCTTACAGTGGTTGCATTTATGTGTGTGTGTGTGTGTGTGTGTGTGTGTGTGTGTGTGTGTGTGTGTGTGTGTGTATGTGTGTTACGTGCCTCTGTGTGTGTGTGTGTGTGTGTGTGTGTGTGTGTGTGTGTGTGTGTGTGTGTGTGTGTGTGTGTGTGTGTGTGTGTGTGTCTGCGTGTGTGTGTACATGTGTGTTCACTATGCAGGCTGCCCAGGTTCTCGTAAGGCTGTGTTTCTCCAGAGTCTAGTCAGAGCCCTTCAGCTTCAGGCCCAGCAGGCAGGACTGATGGCTACAGAGAGGTCAGACATTTACACGGCACCCTCTCTCTCTCTCTCTCTCTCTCTCTCTCACTCACTCTCTCTCTCTCACTCTCTCTCTCTCACTCACTCTTCCACACACACTACCATGATAGAGTGAATAAAACAGCTGCATTGTGTTACACTGCAGAAAGCAGACTGTCAAAACATGTCCATTGCAATATGAAATATGACATCATAAAATATGACCACATTTTGGTCAGTCTTGTACTTTCCTTCACTGATAAAAGTCTCTTTTCACTCAGCTGTCACTTGGCTATCAGCAGGGCATACATTACTTTAGCCCCAGACTGCACAAACTTTTCAATTCACCTTTTTCACCTACGTCACTATGAGGCACTAGAACGAGGCTTGGGTGGTAAAACCTGTGTGTGTTGGGTGTGGGTAAAAAGTATTATCTGTGGGTAAAACTTCCCCAGAAGTAGCTTCTGGGGATGGGATGCCCCTCATCTGCCCAACTTTCCACCTGACCAACAGTAAGAGAGGGGACCAGCAGTAGATTTTCTGTCCAGCATCTGTGAGAAATGATTAACGTTTCATCGGAACTTCCTCTAGTTTACCACCTGAGCCTCGTTTTCATTCGGAATGGCGGCCAGGTGAAAAAGGTGAATTGTTCTATTGAGATTAAAGCAGACTTTGGATTGTTGGTCTGGATTTCTGGCATAGAATTCGGTTTGAGCAGTTGGATAGCACAGTACAGTAGGAACAGTGTACAGCAATCCCCACCAATTAAACTGTGTGCCACCGCCATGTCATTCACATGTGGATGTGGTTTAAGACATTCACTAGATGCATTGATGTTATGACTTCATTTAAAGCCATGTATTCATTAATGCAATTTTTTGTTCCAGTATTTCCATGAGGGATGAATGAGTATCTTGTCCATCACTGAAGGACATTGTAATACCACACTTATTATTAACCTACACATAAGTATATACATGATGTATAACCTGAAAGGAACATGTCACAAACATGTCGCCAACACTTTCCTACCTTACTGGAACAAGACTAAAAGTATCATAATGCCACCATAATCTTTTTAATCTTTGCATTCTTGCATGCCTATTTTTAAAACCTAATAAAAATAAATTAATCAGTGGTCATTGCATGTTCTTGGAGCCCGTCTGGTCAAATCTGCTTCAATCCGGAGTGGGCAATTACGGCCCTCTTCTACCCTTTCCAGCGGCCCGCCATAAAATCTAAAAATAAAATGCAATGTGGTCCATTGTTAAATTCATCTAAATTGTTCTATGTTCTACCGTTAGAGGGACAACTTTGTCAGTAGTATCAATATGCAGTGTGGCATTACATGGATTATTTTAAACTACGTGTTTATTTCGCTGAAAAAAATAGTCACTCTTTTTCTTGAAACTGGTTAAAAGGTAGTGCTTTTAATTTTGCATTGACCCTTGGCTAGGCTATTCAATAGCCTCTATGGGCCGCAAGCAGAAAGGTTTGGCCAACCCTGCTTTAGATACTTTACTGTTGTAGATACCACGGCCGGTCCTAGGTAGATACTGCTTTCCATTCTGCCTCTTATCCACAGTGCTGCCTGCATGTCTGTTGTGGACGGTCCCCATACAATATTTTAGTGGATGAAAACATGGCACCCTGTTTGCCCTTGCATTGTCAGGAGAGCTGCTGAATTGGTTGTGTTAAACAGCTGTTTCATCTCTTGGTATTTGACTATGAGTGTGACTGTGGAGCGCTGGTGCCTGTCTGGGACTGGGCACAGTGCCCAGCTGTTGCATTATTCACACAGACACTGTGATGATTGCATTTAGTCTTGGCAGAGTGCCATGACTCCTCCTGTGACGCTACTACCGCTAGTTCCCCCGGGCTGTTTCTAAATAGAGACTGTTCTCCCCCCCCCCCCCCAAAAAAAAATAAATAAATAAATAAATAAATAAATAAATAAAAAAACTCCCACAAGAAGAGGGTTAGTGTGCCATCTCCCAGTGTGTTGTGCGGATTCAGTGTCAGTGACTGAGCCCTAAATTACTTCTCTTTTCATGCATGTCTTGGGCATCTGGAGTAAGGTTGATAGTAGACATTAATATTGGGACATTACAGTTGTTCACACTACAGAACACTAGGTATATGGGCAGTGAGGTTATATTAATAGTGTTTGAGTATTGAATGTGTGAACTGTATCAATGCTTTTCTGGGTTATTTCCCTGGCCATTTCCCTACAACGTTTCACAGAGGTGTGGATAAAGAAACGGTTATTCAAAGTTCTTGGCAGGATTTAGGGAAAAAATGTCTTCTTTTGGATTATGAATTGCTGGCAGTCTGTCTCCCCTGACCCTACAAGTACTAGGCACACCCATAGAGATAGGAGGCTACTGCACATCTCCAGAGAGTTAAAATGGTTTCTGTCATTGAACAAAAAGATGTGGAAGGCCAGTTAGTGTTCTGTTGATGTTCTCCAATGTTGGTCGTGTTTGACATTTCCTAAATGTCATTGATAATACTAGTCATAATGTTTCTTTATGTTTTTGTACTCATTGCAAATTGTAGTCACTGCAAATAGAAGGTTGTTTTTCCTTGCCACTGTTACTCATGGGTGCTCCTTGTTCTGTCTGTAAAGCACCTGAGAGGCAATTGTATTGTATTATGCACTCTACAAAGAAAATTGATTGGAATTCATCATCATTCATCTTTGTGAATTACATAGTTGTGTTATCCATGCAGAAGGTTGAATAGAGCTCAATGGACCATCCCAATGTTTTAGGGTTTATATTCTCGAATGCTGATGTCTTTGTCTTCTTTTACATGAGTGCTAGCCTGACCATTGCCTTCCTATGCAATTTTGCTCAATTCTCATCCCCATGGCACTCCATCTGGGATACCGGCCTTGTTCCCATCCTGGCCAATCAGAAAACTTTCAGAATGAAGCGTGAGAATACCATAGGCTATCAGTCAAGGATACATCCCCAGCAGGCAATGGTTTCTCAATAGCTGGTATCCCAGACCCCCGTACAAAGCAAAGTGTAGACCGTGGGGCTGGTTATGACCAGACTACATGAGGGTTGGCTTCCACAGAAAATGTTGCTGTTTGTCATATACTCATATATCATACAGTATGTACATTTTGTATTTATGTCTCTTAAAGTTGTATTCGGCAACTTTTAAAGTCAAATCTTGAAGAATTGTCACATTATTCTGGAAGTAGTACATGAAAATTACTACTTAGGGGAAAAAAAATGATTCTAGCTCTAGCTCCTTCTAAGCCCTGTAATCGTGATTGCAATAATCCAGCGCTCCCTGTAGCCTCCCACCAATCGTGTTCAGAGGGAGGGATAGCTGCTTGTCGATCACAGCTGTGCGCAAGCTGCTGACAATGTGTTACAGTGAGGGAGGGGTTTAAGAGGCCGTTTAGGAGCGTAGTAGAGACTGGGGGAGGGACCAGAGAGTTGTATGATTTAGATTTTTTTTTGTCTAAGTCTAGACAAAGACTTGCCGAATACAGCTTTAATCAAAAACCTCCACAACTATTGTTTGTTTCAGAGTGGAGGAGAGGCAAAACATGACGGAATCTTCTCCCAGCCCTGCACCTGAGTCAGTGTCCCCTGTCCCAGTGCCTGGGGCTGCAGAGAGCGCCCTCCAATGGCACTTCCTGCAGCTGGACGTGGACGGTGACGGGGTGCTTAGCGAACGCGAAGCCCGTCCTTTACGCCAGTACCTGCGACGGACGCTCAAACCAAGACGCTGCGCCAAAAAGTTCACCCAGTACTGTGACCAGGACAGAGATGCGTCACTCAGCCTGCAGGAGCTCAACATCTGCCTGGGCTTGTGAGGGGGAGGACAGGGGGAGGTGAGTCAGCTGAGGGCTGGAGGGGAGAAGTGAATGTGTACAGAAGGCTGAGAGGAGGTCAGAGGTCATGTGGTGAAGGATGATGGGAGATGGAGTTTGATAGCATGTGTGGCTGGGCTCAGTGATGCTCAGGTGTGTTGGCCCTCTCCTTCTACAGCAGCCTTCATGCCAATGAAGTCATCATCATTATCATCATCATCATCATCATTATCATCATCATCGTCATCATTATGTATTCATATCAGATTGTAAATTGTATTTATAGATGAAATAAAACAGAACCACCATCGCTGACTCTTCAGCACCCTTCCAACTTCTTTGCCTCACAAACGCACACTGAATTGCACTGAATTATTGTAACTGAAGACAGCTATTTTTAAAGCCAGATTGGCATCCAATGGTGATTGGATGAGTTAGAGTACTCATGTAGGACAAGGTTGCGGTTTCTCTGATTGCATTTAGAATTGAGTGTGGTGATTAGACCCATCCCTTCCTAAGAATAGCTACCGCTAATTGTGATCCTGTGTTTCAAAAACTGGGGGTGATTAAAGGTTATCTGTTTAAGGTTATGGTGATGATCTTTTTTCTGCTGGAGTGACTGTATTAGTCAGACCACAGACCTTAAGCAAGGTGCTTTCTCTCTCTGACACACACACTCACATTTTTTTATTCGTCTCTATTTTTCTTACTCTCAGTCCGTCTCTTGCAGTGTTTTTGTTTCCTTTCCCTGGTGTTTTTCCTCTCTCTCTCTCTCTCTCTCTCTCTCTCTCTCTCTCTCTCTCTCTCTCTCATTGCATCTGCCCCTCGCTAGCTCCTCATCCATGCGTGTCTGTGGAGCTCACGAAGGAAAGGGGTCCCGCTAAAAGAGGCTCTTGTTCCTTCAGCAGGTTGGTGCGAGCTGCCACACTTGGGAGCTGCTTTTCTTGGCCAGCTGTCAGACTAATTCAAATACAGCTGTGTGTTTATGTCCATTCAAGTTTCAAAATAAACCCAGAGCAGAATTGCCACCCTGTCAGCGATCAGTGGCCCCTCCTCTGGCCCTAATGACTCTGTCTGGGACATGAGTGCATCTGACAGGGCTGCAGGACAGGACAGGGCAGGGCGGAGCGGAGCGAGGGGGTTGGTTGGGGCAGTCTGGAGGGGGAAAGATTGAGGAAGCCAGAGGAACAGGAGACTTGTCTGCTCACACTGGTTCCGAGAAACTATGGAGCACCCTGTTTCCAAAATTCTATCCGATTGTTTTCAATACTACAGACTGTCCACCAGTCTGTTATTTATCAGTCTCCTGTATGATAGAGAATCATTCAGCCAGGGTCTGATTGTTGATTGGTTCTCAGAGATACATATCTGCAGGGGACCAATCAAAAGCTATCTTTGCCCCAACACAATGAAGGCAGGTTAAAAACATTGTGTTCAATTGTGATGCATCATGTCTTTTCATCAATCTTGTCTTTTCTCTTCAACCATTGGTCTTATTGTTTGTTGGTTTATCCTCCAATGCCTGTGGAGGTAGTCTGATCTATGTCTGTTAATCCCAGGTAATGGAAGTTGGAGATGACATGGAAGTAGCCAGACGATAGAACCAGACTAATATTACCCCATTTTACCAAGGAGAATGTATGATGTTAATATTCTTGTGCCAAAGAATTTGCTTTTAAGAGGACATTGTGTGATGAAGTGATTGAACTTACACAGAATGTTTTAACTACTTAGCACATATTATTAAATGACCATAGTATATGCCTTTAACCAACTATCTCTATGGCAACAGAGAAAGAGCTGAGATTGTTGAAAGTATATTCATGCAGTTCTTCCTACTGTATAGATGCCATATGTTGTTCTTTGATATTTTAATGCTCTGATGTTATACATCTCATGTATCTACTGTAACATAATTCTGTTAATTTTCTGTATTTTGTGATAATGTTGGCATTGAAATTACATTTCAAATTTTTCAGTCAGTTAATCTGATGGTTTAGTCATGGATGGCAATAGACATTACACAAAGTCAAGCATCCTCATTTCATTTATTGTCAGAGAGAACTATAAGTAAAACATAAAACATTTAAATTCAATTACATGATGAAAATGGATGCAAACTGTAACTGTTTAACAATTAACTAAATTGTCAATAGCAATTGATCAATTAACCAATTAATTATTTCAGCATCACAATGCCATAATCATATGTTGAAGTATTTAGAAACTTCATCTCAATTTATTGTGCTGTGTTAAACGTAAACTTTAAATAAATAAAATATTGACAGTTCTCAGTCTCCCATGCATTTTTGTAAAATACAACTGTGAGATTCCAAGAATGGAAAGTGCATTTCAGAGTTTTCCATCTGAACTTCACATGCACATGTACACACACCCCCATACAGTACTGTACACACAACCGAACTCTTCACGTCCAACATACACACTCACTCACTCACTCCGATAGTATGGCCTTGAAGACACATTTATTTATTTTACAATGACCTTTATACCACTATTCAAGGCACTGAAGACTTTAAAGCCACCTGCAAAAAAATCTTCAGAAGGTTTAATTTTGCCAATAATAAATCACATTTTTATACACACAGAAGAACATGACTCTGCCATGGTAATTTCTCTAAAGGCGGGCTCTTATGAAAAGCAATAAACCTCCCTGTGACCCTCATTGGTTTTCACCTCCATTATTGCTCTCAGAACAATCCTATGCCAGAGAGTGATGGAGAAAAACATGATAAACAGCCAGCCTCAACGGTCTTTCACGCCACCTCCCCTAATGACCACTAGGGGGCAGTACCAGCACTTATCCCTCCATCCAGGCACTGATGCGGTACCCAGACCTACAGAAAATAAAGTTGATTTGTGCTTGAATGAAATGCATTTTGTCCTCCTGCTTTGCACATAAAGGGAGAAAAATCTTGGGTGGTGCATTGGGCTTACTTATAGAATAGAAGCCTTTTTAGTTGAAAAGTTGCTAATGCTTTAGATTACAGCCCATGAAGTACTGGGTAATGTAAGAATAATTATTATTGAAAGAATAATTATTATGTACTGGGACTAAAACATTGTGTTTCTAACATTCTAACTTCTGTGACGCATGGCATCTTGTGAGACTTTGGGAACCCGGCCAAATGCAACTATGTAACATAAGGGGGTATAAATGTGGGGTGAATCTTATGTGCTGGAGGAATGCATTCTCCAACAGCACTGTAGGTTGAGCTGTTGTAACTTTGTCTTGTCTAACCAAGTAAACCGTCTTAACTTTATTTCTGGTTTCGGTGTCAGTCCTTTCCTCCCTGTAACGACGACCACGCATAGAACAAAAGATTTTGTTCTAACAGTAAGGAGGAGATAAGAACAGCGTACTAAAAAATAAGAATAATAAAATAGTTAAACAGTACTTACTGCATAAGGATGTAGGATAAATTATATTCTGTAGGAAATCTTAATGAGCATACAGAAGGAAATTTATGCAACTGATTTCACAGTAATTTAAAGAACCGTTAAATCAGATTTTAAGAAAAAAAATTATCTGAAGATGCACACTTTGTGCAACTGGGCCCTGACCTGGCAAGAGGAACCAGAGAACATTTTTATAGCCTACTACATAAGTGTCTCTGCTTATTCTTCCTTATCTGTATTTGGAGGGGCCCAAAATTATTTTCTACTACAGGGCCCAAATTGTCAAGTTATGTGGACACCAGTAGGGGGAGTGGAAGTGCTAGAAATATAAGAGTAGCCTAGGCAATCTAGTGTTATTTTCTCCATGCAGGCAACATCTTTAATGTTTTTGTTGAGCAGTAGGTAGCCTATTGTCTCCCCGTATCTCTGCTGATAGGTGGCATATAAAAGAAGTGTCTGTTCTTGTTCAAAAATCAGGTTTAGGGTGCCTAAAACATCTGGACTATACATTGATTTGAGAGTAGTTCTCTGGTTCTGACAGTTCTGTGCACTGCACAGTCAAACTGAGCCAGCCTGGTGCACACCTACCTATGACTAATTTAATCCCATCAGTCAGAGCCATTTGTCTGGGCCAATCAGGCTGAATTGATTGCATTAAAAGCTCTCATTTCATTGGTGCCCCCCTCGACATCAGGGCTTTGTTATTTGGAGAGACAGATGAGACAAGGGCTTTAATGACCCTGCTGGTCTTCATTACCAAAGAGATCCACAACTGACTGTCACTTCTCTGTCTCGCCAGATCTCACTCAACTCAATGCTGCAACAAGTTATCAAACATGTTTTGGAACTAGTGTATTATACCTGAAGTAATAACACTATGTTAATTTCATCAGTCATCAAGAAATGGGGGGGGGGGGGGGTTGTATTCTATATCCCCCTAGATCTCTAGCATAGTGGATTCTTCCATCTCCTCTGTACCTCCCTAACAGTTTAGTCCCTTGGGGGCTTTGTTATTAATCTTTAATAACATCTGTTATACTATTAATTCTCATAAATGCTCGATAGCCACAGGGATTCATTTCATTGTCCCTTCCCCTGAACACTCACTCATATACAGTCTCTAAGGGAGAGATGGATCCTATCGTAAGGTCATTGCTCGCCTTTACAAATAGGATTTGCCTTCCCTTTTCCCACGCCTGATGACTGTGGTTATTGCTGGATGTTGGCTTTATTTATGTTTTTGTGACTCTAGAGGTGTTTTGGAGTTTGGGGACACGCAATTTCAGTCTTCTTGCAATGTACTGTTGTGTAGTTTGATTGACAATAAAGTTCGCTTTGACTTTGACTCACTTTTCATTTCCCTCTCCATAAGCAGAATCCACTTAGCCTGGCTTGTTTGATCACGTTCAGAAATCAACTGTGGTCTGGCAAAGCTAGCATTGCCTGGAATTTCGGGCAGGATTAATTTAAACGTCTATCAAATGCAATCAAACTCCTGTCACTGTTTTGAGACAGAGCTGGACGGAGTCATCGTAAGCTCGCCTCCTTCAGCCTGCTTGTTTTTCATTAGGTCCTGATTTTTCTGGGCTCGAGAGTTGAGGAAATTGCCTCCTTGGCCATAATGACTTGATCACGAAATCATTCAGTCATGCAACGACAGGAAGTATGGCCAGGCCCAGGCTAGAATCCACTCAAGTTAAAGGAACACTATGCAACTTTTCACTTTTCATCTGAAGTATCACTTTTCTTAAACAATTTGCATTGTTCCATCGGCAAATTAATTTAGATGACTGAATGTCATCAGTGAGGTAGGAAACCAGCAGAAGAGCCAGCATGATACAGTATCACTACTTGTATAACCATCAAACATCAACTAGCATTAGCATCATCTAGTTCTTGCTGTGCCAGTAAGAAAATGTTTGGAAGGTTTTCTGTGTTCAGTCGTTTTATAACAAAAACTGCATAGAACCCACTCAGTTCAAAAGGTCTTCATTTTGCATCAATGAAAGTTGTGCTTATGACCTAACGCAGTAGGAGGTGTCATAGCACCATGCCCAGTGGTAGCACAGCTACAGCATACAAAACCTTTGCAAAACAGAGCACTTGTAACACTTGGGCCGTCCATACTTCCTGTGATGCTGCATGAAATTTCTCGAGATCAAGTGATCTTGTTTTCTTGTTTACTGCACTCTAGCATTTCTGATACTGCATGTACCAAACCGCTCAAAATTAG
>JAODXP020000091.1:72500-121768 GCA_027497455.2 Sardinella longiceps | reverse complement strand
TCCACGGCCTGCACTTCCGTTTGGGTTCCATCCCAAGGACACAAAGGAGGTTGCCGGCCGAGTACGCACTGGAAGGGGGTGAGTTTAGTGGAAGCACTGCGAAGGGAATTCTGTGCGTACTCGGCCCATGGAAGATACTTGGCCCAGTCCTCCTGGTTGCGATGACAATGAGCACGCAGGAACCTGGCCACGTCCTGGACGGAGCGTTCTGCCTGCCCATTGGATTCCGGATGGTAACCTGATGTTAGACTGACCGTCACTCCAAGGCGATTATGGAAGGCCTTCCATACCCGGGATGTGAACTGGGGCCCGCGGTCCGATACAATGTCCTCTGGAAGGCCAAAGTTCCTGAAGACTGTGTCGAACAGAGATTCTGCAACCTGTAGAGCAGTGGGGAGACTGGCAAAAGGGATTAGTTTAACAAATTTTGAAAAACGGTCTACCACTACCAAGATCACCGTGTTACCCTCAGATGAGGGCAGGTCAGTGATGAAATCCACTGCAATGTGTGTCCATGGACGTTCTGGGATTGGAAGTGGTTGGAGTTTTCCTGCGGGGAGCTGCCGAGGGCTTTTGGTGGTGGCACAGGTGGAGCAGGACAACACATGGCGCCGCACATCAGAGGCCAGGTGGGGCCACCAATACTCGCCAGTGAGTAGAGCTTGAGTTCTGAATATTCCTGGATGGCCAGAAGAAAGGGATGTGTGAGCCCAAGCAATGACTCTACCTCTTAGGGAGGCTGGGATGTATTGTTTCCCTGCTGGGCAGTTTCTTGGGACTGGATCCCGTCGAAGTTCCCGAGCGATGTCCCTCTGGAGGTCCCACTGTATCGGAGCTAGAATACACTCAGAGGGAAGAATGGGATAAGGCTCGGGCTGAACATCATCTGGATCGTACCTCCGAGAAAGAGCGTCAGCTTTGGTATTTTCAGTGCCTGGGCGATAGGATATAGTGAAATTGAACCTGGAGAAGAAAAGGGCCCACCTGGCTTGACGGGGATTCAGCCGTCTGGCCGCTTTGATGTACTCCAAATTGCGGTGGTCAGTCAACACCAGGAACGGTTCCCGAGATCCCTCAAGCCAGTGCCTCCACTCCTCCAGGGCCAACTTCACTGCCAACAGCTCCCGATTGCCGATGTCATAATTCCTCTCTGCAGTGGTCATCTTTCTAGAGAAGAAAGCACAGGGAAACATCTTGGGTGGCTCACCTGAACGTTGAGAAAGCACTGCTCCCACTCCGGTGTCTGAAGCATCGACTTCCACAACGAACGGCAGGTCTGGATCTGGAAGCTTAAGGATTGGAGCTGTGGTAAAACGGGTTTTGAGTACCTCAAAAGCTTGTTGTGCCTCTGGTGACCATTTCAGGGTCTTAGGACTTCCTTTCAAGAGGCCAGTGAGGGGAGCTGCCACCTGACTGAAGCCCCTAATGAAGCGGCGGTAGAAGTTGGCAAAACCAATGAACTTCTGGAGCTCCTTCACCGTCCGTGGAACCGGCCACTCAGTCACGGCTCTGGTCTTGTCACCTTCCATCTGTACTCCCTCTGGCCCGACGATATATCCTAGGAAGGAGACGGTGGTCTGATGGAATGCGCACTTCTCTGCCTTGACATAGAGCTGATGTTGTAGGAGCCTGGACAATACTGCCTTCACGTGTAGTACATGCTGGGTAAAGGTTTGAGAATAGATCAGAATGTCGTCAATGTATGCCACTACATACCTCCCCAGCATGTCCCGTAGCACGTCATTGATGAAGGACTGAAAAACCGAAGGAGCATTGGCAAGTCCGTAGGGCATAACAAGGTACTCATAGTGGCCAGACTGAGTACTGAAGGCGGTCTTCCACTCATCTCCCTCCCGGATGCGCACCAGATTGTAGGCACTGCGAAGATCCAGCTTAGTGAAGAACTTTGCTCCTCGTAGCTGTTCAATGGCACTGGGAACCAGAGGGAGTGGATACCGGTACTTCACTGTCACCTCGTTTAACCCCCGGTAATCAATGCATGGGCGTAGCCCACCACCCTTCTTCGCTATGAAGAAGAAGCTAGCTGAGGCTGGTGAGGTGGAGCGGCGGATGAAACCCTGATTCAGGGCTTCATTGATGTAATCCTCCATCGCTTGCTGCTCTGTTCTGGCAAGGGGGTAGATGTGATTACGAGGTGGTGTGGCTCCAGGCAGCAGATCTATGGCACAGTCCCATGGTCGGTGTGGAGGGAGACATGTGGCCTTGGTCTTGCTGAAAACCGCTTTCAGCTCTGTATATTGAGATGGAATCTCGGACCGGAGGGTTGTCAGGGGACTTTCGACCGTTGTTGCAGAACATCGCAGGGTGAGGCAGTGTTTGTGGCAGTGAGGTGACCATGCTGTGATGTCTCTCTCTTCCCAACATATAGTGGGGTTGTGCTGGGTGAGCCAAGGGAGTCCAAGAACAAGTGAGTGCTGTGAGGTAGACAGGACAAGAAAGGTGACCAACTCATTGTGAATACTCCCAACTGTAAGACACACTGGTGCAGTCATGTGGGTGACGGAACCTCCGCTGATGGGGGCCCCATCTAGAGCTCGAACAGCAAAGGGAGTTGTTAATGCATGCAGCTGGAGATTGAGCTGTTTGGCTAATGGAGCCGAGATGAAATTTCCAGCTGCCCCCGAGTCAACTAAGGCTGCAACAGAAAGAGATTTGTCACCAGCGCGCAAAACTATGGTCAATGTGAAAGGGTTAATGGAGAAGGAGTGTGGAGACAGGCTCACCTTCTTTTTTGTGTTTGAGGAGTCCAAGTCACGTGTCACCCTGGATGGTTTGATCGGGCACTGGGCTAATTGGTGATCTCCCTCGCCACAGTATAGGCAAAGACCCAGACGAACACGATTGCGACGTTCATCAGCACTCAAACGAGTTGTTCCTAATTGCATGGGTTCCGAACCACGTTCGTCAATGGAGGGTGGAGTGGAGAACACAGTAGCAGCCCATCGCCGTTCTCGAAGAAGGTTGTCAATGCGAATGGCGAGCTCAATCAGTGCATCTAAAGAGAGTGAATCGTCACGACAGGCAATCTCCTTTTGCAGGTCTGGCCTCAGTCCCTGACGGTAGACTGTCATCAGCGCCGCCTCATTCCACCCACTTGCCGCTGCGAGAGTTCGGAACTCTAAGGAGTAATCAGATGCCAATCTGCTTCCTTGCTTCAGTCGTAGGAGCCTTTCTCCTCCTTTCTTTCCCTCTGTAGGGTGATCAAACACAGCACGAAAGAGTGAGACAAAGTTAGAATATGAGGAGAGCGACTCACCCCCTTGGTCCCAAACAGCCGTGGCCCACTCCCTTGCTCGCTCATCCAGTCGTGAAATCAGAGTGGCTATCTTCTCTGGATCCCTCACATGTGGGTGGAAAGCAAAGTAGAGGTCTAGCTGTAGCAAGAAACCCTTGCAGGCATCTGAGGCTCCAGTGTAGCTCTTCGGCAGACGAACGGGCGATTCTGGTTTCCGTTCCCGAGTGGGTGCTTGGTCGTCAGAGCTATCCATCGGTTGGGGCGAAACCACACTAGGCGAAAGATCCCGTAGGCGTTGGATCACCTCATCAATGGCACTGCTCTGGGCAGCCATCTGCTGTTGGGTGTGAGCCACGATAGCAGCCAGCTGGGCAACGGACTGGGCTGAGGCTGGCTCCGGGGGTAGCCGTCCTCAGTGGAGTTCTCTGCTGCATCCATGAGAAAGGTGAAGTCTTCTGTGACGGTGTGGTGGAACACACACAAATACAAACACGGTTGCAGGTGCAGAGTTTTACTTTGAACAAAGAAAGCGTAACCTAGTTACATGCAATACAGTGCAGTCTGAAACGGGAACACATTCAAGACTTCACAAGCGCGGGGCGCCAGAAAGAGTCCTTATATAGTGATCCGTGCATCAGGTGTAGTAGACAATGACGTCCAGGTGAAGGTGCTCAAGGTGATAACGAGGTGATTGGCCAATGATTAGTACTGAGGTGATGCCTGACGAGGAGGTAACGGGGAGGGCATCACAGTGTGGAGGTTGGTAGAAACTGAGACAGGATTCACTGGATGTCTTTTTTGTTTCTAAAGCATTTTCTTGCCACACCATGTGATTCATTGAAATCCAGGAAAACTGAGCTTTCCCAAAACTTGTTCTAGCACTATGGCTGAATTTTTCTAGACAGATTACACATCAAGCAATGAACTAGTGCCTACAGGAAGTGTTTTGTTGTGAACACAAATTTAACAGAGACGGTATATACTGCATTTTGACTGACGTGACATTAGGAGTTGACGATGAGGAAAGAAAACAGCATAGAATTGTACACAAGCCAGTGCAATAATGTTTAAATATTTTTAATGCAAAATATTTTTTTTATTTCAAAGTATAAATGAAAAATTGTATTTTTGATGTGCAAAACAGACAAGGTGATGTGGACATTGCACATTGCACATTGCATTGTTCTGAGAAATGCACCAGAGTGAGTGAGGAAAATTGTAATCAGCTTTCCAAATCATCCATTGGATGAAAGGATCCAGTCCATCCATCTGTTTACGTGTCTCTCCATTGAAGTGCCCGTCTTCTATCAGTGTCCTCATGCCTGTCCTTCATCTTCTGTCTCTGCAACCAGGTCATTCAGCAGAAGGGAGAGGAGTGTGACCACATTAAGTTCCTGATCGAGGAGAAGGAATCTGAAGAAGAGGCCTTCTATGAAGACCTCGACGGCTTCGAGGAGAACGGCACGCAGGAGACACGCATCAGTCCCTATACCTTCTGCAAGGCTTTTCCCTTTCACCTAATGTTTGATAAGGACCTGACGCTCACACAGTGTGGCAATGCTATCTTTAGAGTCCTGCCACAGGTAATTCCTTCCCGAGATATCATACAGATTGTAAGCATGGATATGCTTAGATGCATCTTGCTCAGATGTTTGTGGTGTCTTCAAAGACATTCATAGTGAAATCAGTGAGTCATCTACATTGGCTCTTCCAAAAAGACAACTTTATGGTTTATTCATAAACCTGCTAAAACGGCACAATGTAAATGTCTTTATTTTGGATCAGCCCCTTCAATTTGGATCTAGTGTTGGAAGTACCGTAGTTAACATCTTCTTAACAAGTAGCTCAACACTGCCTCATATAAATGCATTTCCATCTTTCACTTGAAAATGTAGCGGAGTTACTAAGTAATATGTTTTTATTATTATCATTATTATTTAAAAATCTAGCAAACTAGTGCACAGTATGGGTAATGAAGGGAATATTTCTTGGTTGTAGCTTGTTCTACATTATTTATTGAGCATCCTCGTTTTGCAGAATAGCAAATATTCTTCTCTATACAAAGTAACCTTGAAGAAGCAGACATTTTGTCAGGTCTTTCTAAGAGTGTTCTAAACATAGAATATACTGTAAGTGCGTAGCCACTGTGTCAGTGAGAGCCGGTATATTCAGTCTTTCTCTTTTTCAGCTCCAGCCTGGTGTGTGTAATCTGTCCTCCGTGTTCTCCCTGGTTCGTCCCCACATTGACTTCAGCTTCCATGGAATCCTTTCCCACATTAACACTGTCTTTGTGCTCCGCAGCAAGGTAGGTGTGTGCGCCAGACGTCAGGACTGCTTAGACAAGGTAGAAAAGCACATTTCAGAATAAGGCACAGCAGAGAAGACTCATCCCGTACAGAATCTCAACAGTCTGAAACAGAGCAGTCAAGTGTGTATATTTGAACATTGTCTGCAAAATAATATATTGAAAAATAATAAAAAAGTGTTGTTCACTAGTTCGTGCTCCGAAATTTGAGGATGACAAATGCGCGCATGTAATACAGTAATATGTGCGATCCTGACAAACCTCTCTTGATCCAGTTGGCTCTGCGTTGGCAGAGCCGTCCTGCACAGCAGGACCTGGATCACAAAGTGTGTAACGCGATTATTCTGTGCTGGATGTTGAGTTTCTCTGATGTCAGGGATTTTGTTGATCGTAGACTACATTACAGTAACTCATTACACACTCACCGTTAATATTCAGAATGTAGCTGATCCATTAAACCTTAACAGTAGTAACAGTCATTTAGTTGTGTTACTTCATAAGAAGCTCCTGAAGATTTTTTTAGTTAACAAATTACACAGTTCTTTGTGTGGCTGGTCAAGTGTTTTCAGCCATGGGCAAAAGCCATAATGAGTGTGTGTGCATGCATATGTGTGTGTACATACTGTATAGCCCTTGTTCAGCCGTAGACTGTACTGCTGTGGCTGTGTTTGTGATGAGTGCTGTGGGTGTGGGCCTGTGTGCAGGAGGGGCTGCTGAACGTGGAGACGGCCGAGAGTGAGGACGAGCTGACAGGCACCGAGAGCAGCTGCCTCCGACTCAAGGGCCAGATGATCTCTCTCCCTGAGACAGAGAACATCCTCTTCCTCTGCTCCCCGAGGTGAGAATGACCATCACCCCTATCCTCTTCCTCCTCATCCTCATTATCATCATCATCCTCCATCGTTATCATTCATTATTCTTAGTCATTCTTCATCATCGTCATCATTATTCACAGGATGAAGGTGATAATTACAGGCATCAAAGTCATCATCATTATTGCAATTGCTTTCATAATTACTTAATTATTTTATTTATAGAGTTATCCCCTAGCAGAACAGTGTACAATAGATAGAGGTGATAAATGATGAAAAGGCAATGAAAAGAATCACAGTTTTTTAAAATGAATAAAAGCTCCATAATTGAAGTACACCAAACTGAATAAAATGAATCAAATTCCCACAGGCCCAATTAGTGTAGCGCTTGCTACACAAAATGACACAAAACTTAGGTGGCGGGTTCCTACTGAACAGATTGTAATGTAGGAACATATTGGATATGTTACATATACCCATATCATACTGAGTGAGAAAAAACAAAACCCTAAATACCTACAACCAGTATTAAAATGGTAAAATAAAAATGGGGTAAGCTAAGATTTCTGTGATCACTGTGAAGTGGCTGTTTAAAGAGATATGCAGAACTTGATGGTTGAAGATATATCCATTATTGTATTAAAGTGATATTAAATTTTAAATTATGATAACACAGTGGGATTTGACAATGTCAAATGTTTTATTTGGTGCATGAACTTTTATTTCAAAGTGGATAAACTTTATGCCCAAAATTTGAGAGGTTTGTAAACTGTAGTTACTTACGTTTAGCCACCACTAGTACCAGGTAGTACATCCCTGCCTAGGCTATGACAGATACAATTTTGAGCAAACGTCATAAACAAGTCCTGATGCTGAGCACATTCACTGTACTGTACTACATGTACTGCATGGAGACTGACTGGTGTGCTCCTTACCTGCTGTCTTCCCCTCAGGCTGGACCTCTGGGTTTGAGGGCTCACTGTGGGATTCTAGCAACGGCTAATTTAAATGAAGGCTTGTCATTTTTGTAGCTGCTCACACTGTCAAGCACGAATGCACCACTTGTTTTCTCTGCATGGCAAAACAGCGTTTTGCAGAGTCAAACCCCCAGTTGGATTTTCACTGGAGTTTTCCAGGCAGACTTGAAGCAGTCCACTGCATTGCAGCAATATTTGGACAGAAAATATCTTGCCACATTCTAATGTGACGAAAGCATTTTATGAAATATAAGTGTGCCACCTTAAATACTTTTCTTACCTGTTGTACTATTCTTACCCGTTTCTCTTAAGTAGCATGATCATGTTTACATTTACATTAACAGTGAACTACTCAGTAGACATCATAAGTGGTCCACTGCATTGCAGCACGTTTAGCAAATATCCTCCCACAATGCAATGTGACTTTGATCATTTTGTGAAAAAAGAAAAACAATACCTACGGCAGTATGTTTGTGATATATTTACATTTAAAGTGAACTACCATCTATTTAGTAGCCATACTGTGGTATCCATACTAGAAGCAGTCTTTGATTTGTTTTTGCTTGTCTTCACACATGATTTAGAAAGATATTAGATGTTTCAGGTCATGTAATGTCAAGCTGCTTAACCATAACTTAATCATATTGTCCCTCACACTTGCTTTTGTGTTTTTGACCACCAGTGTCATGAACCTTGATGACCTGACGCGGCGGGGCCTGTACCTGAGCGACATTCCGCTGCATGACGCTACGCGGGACCTGGTGCTGCTGGGGGAGCAGTTCCGCGAGGAGTACAAGCTAACGCAGGAGCTGGAGATCCTTACGGACCGCCTACAGCACACACTCCGAGCCCTGGAGGACGAGAAGAAGAAGACAGACAGGTGTGTGTTACCCAGCACAGACAGACTCACACTTCACACACACACACACTCCACTGTCCCATCCAATCCAGCTCTCTTCAGTTTAGCAGCCTCCACTTGGCATTCAGTGGGGATTCACAGCGCAGTTCATACTAAGTTTAAATATTCCAGCTGGCAGTCTGTTTGTTCTGCTCGCTAGAGGAAAACTAGATTTGATGGGAAAACACAGACAACTTACAGCATTTTGTTCACAAGATCCATTTTGAGATTCTGAAACCGCTGTACAATAGTAAGTTGTGCAGTAGGGAGTTGAGCACAGACGATGAGCTGAACCCACTACAGGAAAGGTGATTTATTTTACTTGGCTGTCAGGCATATGGACAATACAGTGCAACTCATGACTGTACACACTAAGTAACTTTGGAAAAATGACCAGAACAGAGCCTGTCTATCATGCTCTCGCTCAACAAGAGGAAAGTGCCCCCAGTACCAACCCCAGCCTTTGGACAGTTTTATTTGCAGTGTTATTGTTGACTGTAGTGGTTTACTAGTGATTCTCCTCACCAACATCCAGTATTTATTTGTCCAAAAGTTGCTAGCGATAAGTCACATTTCTGTTTGTTCCTTTAAAGGTTCTCAGCAGCAAACTATAAATAAACACAGCCCCTTCTATTTATTTAGCACCAGCATAACCCCAGACCACATACACTGCAAACAGTGACGGTGAGAATCTTGCTCCACAGCACCGGCTATTTGCCTGACAGATTGCGAACATTTCACCCAGCTGGCTGCCAGGCTGTCTCTGCTTTTCACTCCCAATGTTCTTTGGACAGACGTGTCCAGCATGAACCCAACCAGCAGCAGCTCCCTGCGTGACACGGCTCCAGTACCTCCACTTCCTCACTGAAATAATAAACTGTGGAGCTGGTGGCTGTCCGAGGGGAGCATGTCTGCCCCAGCGGGGCGTGTTTGTCCCAATCAAAGACAAGGTCAATACTCCAGCAGACCTTAGGCTCACGGACGCCCGGCCAGTCCAGACTGCAGCCCCCAGGCAGCCGTGTGTGGGTGAAGAAAAGGGCAGGGCTAGCCTGAGGAAGAGGAGTTCAGCAAGGCAGAGGAGGCCAGGCCGAAGATGCTGGCTACAGACACAGCTGACATGTCTAATTGGGCCATTTCTGTGGCAGCAGTGGAGAGGAAAGCAAAGAATCATCTCATTAGTTTTGTTGTTACGAACATTGATGGAGAGAACTGTAAACCTTTTGGTTATGGAATGTGGAGGGATCAAACACACCACACTAAACTAAGTTTGACAAGTGAAGCACTGAATATGCAAATATTCGTATAAATAAAATTAGCCAATTGCAAGAGAATTTTTAGTGGCATAGTACTTTAATTTATTCTTAATTCTTAGTCTTGCGGTTGGCTTACTGGACAGAAGATGAAAGAAGATGTGACTGCACCGTGTTCTTGTTGTGAAATAAATTGCCCATGACTTTTCCCCCTTTTCACCTAATTTACAAATGCCAGCTGCCACTTCAGCAGAGGATCTTGTTTTGAGTGGAGAACTAATTGGTATTATGCTAGACCTCTTATCATTAGCGGGCACAGCCACGAAAAAAAACACAGACACAAGTAGGAAATTTCCTCAGGAATTGCCTGTGAGTTTCAGAACAAGCAGCACAATGCACAGATTGAGACCACTGATAACATCACTGCAGGAGATGCCGTCAGCTCATCCAGACATGTTTTTTTTTATGCTAACTACTGGCCAATCATTTTAACAAGGAGTGGAAGCCTGTGTTCTCCTGTTAATCGTTTGTAGTTGTGTTATGTCACCTCCCTTTCAGAGGCTCTTCTATGTAGCCTCCACCTGGCTTTCAGAAGGGGCATAGTGGAATTTCTACAAGAGCAAGCGTGTTTGGCCTTGCTTTTCCCCTGCCTCTCATCAGGGTGTGTGTGTGTGTGTGTGTGTGTGTGTGTGTGTGTGTGTGTGTGTGTGTGTGTGTGTGTGTGTGTGTGTGTGTGTGTGTGTGTGTGTGTGTGTGTGTGGGCACTCTCAGCAAGGTCTCTGATCATTAGTCCCTCTGTCATCCTCGCTACGGCTTGTCCGGGAGCAGCTCTGCGGAGACGCCTAACAATCACCACATTTCATGAATATGTAAGTCGTCCCCTCAGCAATTTTGGTGTAAGCACGCCACGGCCCCCGCCGCTTGCACACACCTCTAGAGGCTCACCATCTGATGATAACTCGCTGAGAAAAGTGCACTGACTAGGACTGGATGAATGGTTTCACGCTTATCTGTGCAGCCAGGCCTGTTTGCCTGCACAGGCTCTCGCCCAGCATATAATTCACAACACCGAAATGTTATTTCCTTGGTCTAAGGCAGTGGGAAATTTCCATATAATTTATAAAGGAAGAGGAAAACACTTTCAAGTCACATTTTCGAAGCAAATGGGGTTCATAATCATTGTGACCGTCTGGTCAAAGCTTTCATATGTAAATATGTCAGACAGAGATGAGGAGAGGAGCACAAGGACAAGATCAGTGAGTTGTCTGTGATTTTTTTTTTTTTTTTTTAATTTTAGGGTTTAGATGCAAAGAGACAGTTTGCTTTCTAGAGCTACACAATAGTCTTAGCCTGTCCACCACACTAAATCATTAGTATGTTCTACGAAAGAGAGGTAGGTAAAGGTTGTCGACACACATTTCACAGCTTCTGGGGAGTTGCAGATCTGTTTTATTTTTAAAGGTTTGGTTATGAGGCATAATATATTATTTAACATCTCATGTTGAACCCCAAAGTAATACGTGAGGTGGTTGCCATGACAACGTCTGCTGACACTCCCGAGCGCTGCGCCAGAAGATAAGGCTCTGAGGAACATGTCCTTGGGGGCCATGCATTTCTCCCGGTAAAACTTCCCGCACTTGTGAAAAGTGGCACAGTGGAATGCTCTAAACCCATTGAGGGGTTCATTTATATTTCAGGGAAATCAATTGAATTGTTTTTAGGGTCGTGTTCATATCCAAAAGTGTTAGTGTAGTTAAATCTGTGAAAGCTTTGTGTGAAAATTTGAGTGAAGTATTTATTGTGTTAAAATCTGTGTGTTTATGTAACATAAAACATTTCTAGATGAGTTATAAAATACCACAGTGTCCAAAAATCTCAAACACACAGCATACGCACATTTGTCACTTTTTAAGTCCTGGGATTGTGATAAATAGGCGTACTGTATTTCATGACCATCTTTGTGCCTTTGTTCCCTTCTGCAGACTGCTGTATTCTGTGTTGCCGCCGTCAGTGGCTAATGAGCTGCGTCACAAGAGACCTGTGCCTGCCAAGCGCTACGACAACGTCACCATCCTCTTCAGCGGCATCGTGGGATTCAACACTTTCTGTAGCAAACATGCCTCGGCTGAGGGAGCCATCAAAATTGTCAACCTGCTCAACGACTTGTACACCAGATTTGACATCCTCACTGACACAAGGAGGAACCCATATGTGTATAAGGTCAGAGGCACTTTTTGTAAATCACTGTGTGCATCACTGTCTACGCCACTCCATTTTAACCGAAGGTCACTGTCCTCTTTATGGTCTTTTGATGTAAAGTTATATAAATCATCCAAAAACTCAAGCTGTCAGATTTGACCCAAGGCTACAACCTTGAAAGTGTAGCCTTTTGGGGCTTTTAGATAAGAATGCCGTTTCAGAAGCCATGTTAACCATGCAAAGCAAGAATCTCAATGCTGGCTAACCAAAGAAAGTAATATTTACTTTTCCCGTTCCAACATCTAGGTGGTCTGAGAATTTTACAGTCTCTGTATGGACGTGGCTATCTCGGTGGAGACATGACTGTTTAAGTGTTTTGTCATGTGGTGTATTCACTTGTCCTCAGCTCAGTAAGACTCCTGCAGAAACATGCCAGGCATTGCCCAATAGCTGCTGTTTTAGCCAGTGGCCAAATGTCTTGGGTGCCAGAACAGACATTGCACACATACTGTAGGTGATTGTTTTTTTTGCCTCAGGAATGGGTCATCTGAGGCTCAGCTCCAAATGTTTGTCACAAATGATGAGAGAGAGTGGGAGACAGAGAGAAAGAGAGAGAGAAAGAGAGAGAGAGAGAGAGAGAGAGAGAGAGAGAATTTGTGGGTCGTGATATTTCTGTGTTCGGCAACAGAGTCTCTTCAGGTTTTTTTTCAGATATAATATGGGTATTATAAATAATTTCTGAAAAACGGAGGACAGAACATGTACAGGGAGACAGATAGCCTCCTGTGACCTTTCCATAGCACTCCAAATTATCTTCCATTTGACACAAGTCTGTGAGACAGACTCCAATTTAACAGCTGAAATGTGTGTGTGTGTGTGTGTGTGTGTGTGTGTGTGTGTGTGTGTGTGTGTGTGTGTGTGTGTGTGTGTGTCTACCTGTGACAGGTGGAGACCGTGGGTGATAAGTACATGACTGTTAGCGGCCTCCCGGAGCCATGCACCCACCATGCCCAGTCCATCTGCCACCTGGCCCTGGACATGATGGAAATTGCTGGCCAGGTGAAGGTAGATGATGAACCTGTACAGGTAAGAACTGAGGAAAGAAGAAATGTTCCCATTTTCTAACGAATTCTCTTTTTAACACAGGTTTTCCAGTATGATCATGTCCTATGCTACATGATTTGCATGTTGGTATGCTAGCTCCTTGTACACATCAGCTGACATTCTGCGTTGAGCTTTTCCAAACCACAACAGCTTCCTGAGTTTTAAAGAGAACTCTTAGTAAACCAACTAACTGTCACTTTGTAGGCATATCCGTTTGTATGCTTGTTTTCTTAGATGTGTGTCACAATCCTAATATTAGATTAGTGTCACAATCCTAATATTTAGTCTTGTGTAGGCAGACAGATATGGTTTGCGGTTTTTTGGGAAGGAAATTCAGTGTTCCCATGTACTGTAGGTGTTCAAGGGATAATGCCACAATTCCCACTTATGAGAGTCATTAATATTTTTAGTAGGATTCAAAGTGTTTAAATATTGGTTCAGTGTGTTATATTGTCTCTTGTATATTTTGTGGACAAGAGTGAGCTGATGCATGCTTGTGTTGCTTAAAATAGGCATTGAGGACATCTCACAGTCCTGTGCAAGCGGTTGTAAGAGTGATACTCCACAGTTCGTCATTTGTGTAAACACACTGGCAGTCTTTGTTATTGTATCAGTGACCCATGAAGATGTGGAATTGGAAAATGGGGGTTGCCTAAACGAAAAGGCTTTTCATTGGTCTGATGACACACACACACACACACACACACACACACACACACACACACACACACACACACACACACACACACACACACACAGACACGTGCGTGCCACCAGTTTCTGGAAGAAGTACAGGAGTCCTTCATATGGACGAGTAGTGTAAAAATAAACTAGCATCAAGTTTGTCCTGAACATCTGGTACCGTACCATCCTGAGAGCATGGCGGAGCTGAGCGCACTGTGTTCCCTTGTCTTGATACGTTGTTTCACACAGTGGCAACAACACGGCGCACTGTAGCCCATGAAATGTGCCTGAGATGCCAGCGTCTCTAAATGTCCTGTTTACTATGTTTATTCCCCAGAGGTTAAGCACAACATGTAAATGTGAGCTTGCCTTCACACAGGCAGGCAGGCAGACAGGCAGACAGGCATGAGTCGTTTGAGGCGAGTCCTTACTACAGTAAACACATGGCTCTGTGTTTGCATGAGCTAGTTATAAATATCATGCCACTTGCGAATGACCCTTGGGGACACAATCTGTAATATCTAAGGGCAGACAAGCCTCCTAATAAGGGTTTAAAATAACAGTCCCTGCAGATAAAGAGAACTGTGAAATGAACCAAGTGCAGAAATGTCAACATGCCACTACAGCAGGTTTACAGTAATATAATGTAATATATAATAGGCTGATATTGTTTTTTGACAATAGGAACTATATTGGTAGTTCTGCCTGCCAATTTGTGTTTTTAGGAATGGCCATACTCGCTAGACTTTCCAAAGATGTTTCAAGCACTTTTGAAGTACAGTATTTGAAAGGGTTGAGCTTTTTAAAACATAAACCTCAGACATTAGTTAACATGAGTTCAAAGTTTAGAAACACTTTGAATTGAATAGCATCTATATGATAAGACTGTTTAGTCATGTTGCACACTCTATAATTAGCGGACTAAAACTATAAAGATGTATGGACATGAGTCTCGTATTTCTCGTATTAAAGCAGAGAATCTCTTTTTCCAGATAACCATAGGCATCCACACAGGAGAGGTTGTGACAGGGGTTATCGGCCAGCGCATGCCTCGCTACTGCCTGTTTGGAAACACAGTTAACCTGACGAGCCGTACGGAGACCACAGGGGAGAAGGGCAAGATCAACGTCTCTGAGTACACTTACAGGTGACTGGGGGACCTGCATTCATTCTACAGTTTTAGCTCTCTGCTCTACATTGCATTTGTTACATTATGAGGACAAATTCAGCAATTCAAAAGGATAATGTTGATGCATCTTCTTGAAACTTGAAAGTACCATTTAAATGGCTGTATGACCATGACTTTTGAAGCAGGTCGGATGTAAAATATTTAATGTTACTGTTTCTCCAGGTGTTTACAGTCGGCTGAAAATGCAGACCCCCAGTTTCACCTGGAGTACCGAGGGCCGATCACCATGAAGGGGAAGAAGGAACCAATGAAAGTGTGGTTCCTGTCACGGAGGACACCTGAGACAAATGTGTAGCGTCTCTACATTAGCCCACCACTCTCAGTTTGACATGTCCTAATTGTGCTCACACCTCTTAGTCCTAGTGAAAACCATCAAAACAAGTAGATTATTATTAACATAGCTCATATACAGTATTGTGTATTCATTTATGTGTGATTTTTTTTATATAAGAATCCCGTAGTATCTTTTGAAACAGTAACTGTCAGTAGAAGAGTCATTAATATGCTTATTTGGCCACCTCTACTGATTTAAATTCATTTGTTTGACTGACAGCCGAGTGTTCTGGAGTTGTTCATGTGTTATTTATTTTTGTTGTTCATTAAGTGGTCCTTGGGAAGTCTGATTTCAAGGTTATCTATTGAGAATACAACAATGGAGGCTGTGGTGATTTTTAAAATCTTATGCTATTAAGACAACGCTCATAAATTATATATATAGTATATATGTATAAATATGAATATAATCTTTAAAAATTAATGTACGCCTTTTAAAATGTGCTCTTAAACACATTTCTGTTTATGCATAGCAGAACATATTTATTTTTTGTATGTATGTACACTTTCTAAAATGTGGACCATATTTAGCACCCTAATTTATAGTACAGTATAAACACTATTAGTAGTCTAAGTTGTGTATTTAAGTAGAAACCACATTTTGCATTATTCCTGGTTTAATAACAATCCTTTTTTCCTGTATTTCTACAAAGAACCAATTATAAGACTTTGTGCCCTCAGTATCTTGCCTGTATTAAGAGAATAATTTAGGCAATCATTTCAGTTTATTTGCTTACACATGCTCCTCTGTTCTATTCTCTGTCAAATTAACCTTTTGTGTTATGTCACATTTTGTCAATTTTTCAACAATGTTATGCAAAAGAGTGGGTGTAGCACATGTCCACAGCTTAGCAAGGCAGGCTATATTTTTGTCACATCTTCTAAAGTTGTAAATCTGTACCATTTTAAAGATCACAAATGGCAGCAGAGCATCAAGATTTTTCTTGAATTATTTATGAACCAAATACATGGGGCTATGATTAGCATTGCTGCTCGTGTGCTACAACACTGTGTTGTAGTCTTGTAGAGGGAAAATGTGCCAAGTGCCTCACAAAGTATTTCCCTCCTGATCCCCTTTCCTATTTAATGAAGTGTCTGAAATAGTCTAGACCTATTTAGAGTCAATCTGATCGTCAGTATCATTGTCAGGTATACTATGAAGTTATTTTTAGAAGGTGCTATATTTTGCTGTGCACTTGTATTCCAGTATTTGCAAACCATCTTCTAAGGTGGGAGAGGTAGGAAAAGGGGAAGACAAAACATAAATAAATGCACACTTTGTAATTTCTTTCATTTTGCAGCTCTATTTAAAGTACTTTAGATGAGATTCCTTCTCTCACCAATTTCTTTAAAGTATTGACTGTGAAAATTAAAGGTGTTATGTTTGTTAAAAATAAAAATGAATAAAGCAATATGACACTTCTTTTGACTTCCATCCTCTCTCCTCATATCTCACATATAAACATACTGTATCATCGGGAGCATAGTTTGTACATAAAGAATGATCCATAATGGTGCACATTAATTGTAGTGGTCCCTTCTGAATGTTTTGAATGCCTAGTAATCTGAAGTGATTGCGCACATCACTGATTCAATGCTTGTTAAATTGCATTATTTACTAAAATAAGCAACACAAAATCTCATGCTTTCAACACCAAGCATATCTTTACCAGGAGTCAACTGTCCAGTATCCTGTGTGTTGTCCATATAAAGCCATTTTCTCGATTCCTGATTATACGCAGAGATTACCCTATTGCATAGCTGTGAGAGAACTATCCAGTGCATCTCATTTGTGTTTTTTGGTTTGCTGCAACGTCTGTGGTATCTGAGAAATTACTGAGGGATGAATCACACCTTTTAAAACGTAGCCTACATGCCAGCCCCTCTGTTTTCTCCTACCAACACTGTACACTGACAAACAGATACAATTTCACTATGTCTTACAATCAGTTTTTATGTGGCAATAAAAAATCCTGTATGATGGTGGTCTTGAGGGCTCTTGAGCTCATGAAGCACATGATAAAATTCCATGTCCTAGGTTCAAAAATAGTCCTTTCTGAAAAGTCTCTGAGAAGCTTGTTATTATGTTTTGTACGTTTGGATGCACTGTGTAATTCCTTTGAACTGCAAATCTAGTTATGTTTTGTAGTGCAAGCCACTCCACCCAATACTGATGTTTTAATTCACTGCTATAGTTAAGTCAGTTATAACCAACAGGAATACAAATGTATATATTTTTACTCATGCTAGTTATGATACCTGACAGCTCTCCACACATCCCTCAGACAGCTCCTGCAGTTTTGACTGCTCTCTTGACCACTGCAGTGATCTTGCTTATCTCCTGAGCACAGCCTACAGCATTAGTTCTCAAACTGGCGTCCGAGGCACATTGCCAGGGTGTCCGTGAAAAAGTTTGCTACAAAAAATAAACTTGTCTTGGGATAGAAATACTACTTAAATACTTTCCTTGAGCTTATTTAAAACAGTAGGCAGAAAACCACTTCTGCACTGTCAGATTTTGCCACATGCCATTACATGCCTATTTAAAATCTGTTGTACCTGAAAGAAGAAATAGCTATACTTTTTTTCGCGATCAAGAGGGGTCCTGGAAAAAAATTTGGCTCGATGAGGGGTCCCCGGCCCCATAAAGTTTGAGAAGCCCTGGCCTACAGGCAGTGTGGTGTTTTGAGAGCTCCACTGGGAGCTCCCTATTGGTGATATTAATGGAGAAATTAATGATTTAAGAATAAAGAGGGCCAGCCCCAAAGTTTTTTTAATCATAAACTTGTCTTTCAGGTTTCATTGTCCTGAAATAAGAAATAAGATTTAACTTAGTGGCAGATGATGAAATGCTAATCTAATGTATATTGTTGTCACAACACTAAGGAAAGACAGCCACCTTGTGGTTTAAAGGTGCAATAACAGTATTCATCATAAGCTTCTAAGTATATTTGCAATGAATTTACAGAAATATAATATACAATAATATTATATAATATAATTTGTTTAGTATCAGTCTAACTCCAATTGGAAAGTTTTGGCTTGATTTGATATTACTTGATACAGATAGTAATATTCAAATTGCTTGGACTTAGTGATTGGAAATAGCTATTTAAAAAAAAATGACATTTAGCAAGCAAGAAAAGCTAATTAATTGGCTGCTGTTTTTTAAACTCTTGCATAGCTTGCAAATGCAATGCTTGTTCAAATGTGCAACATTTTTGCAGGTTCTCTGACATTCTTCAAAATAGTCAGCACTGTTTTCCCTCGATGACTAAGAAATCATAACGTGGCAATAAACTGCAGCAGAAACACAACTGTAAAATCATGCAGGAAAAATGAATCTGATCTTCTCCAGTCCTCTGGCTGGCCTGCAAACAATGTTGGCGTTTGTAGGTGAAACATGCATAACAGAAAACAGAAACGTGTAGCCTTTAAGAATGAACTGTTAATTAATCACTTCGACTTATTATTCTGATGATGGCACAGAGAACTCAATTGCCATAAAGGTTTCTGAGAGATAAACTTCTGAGAGATAAAAGCCGTCAATTTTCTCTCAATTTACCAGCAATTTACTCCAGATCATCTGGTGTGTTGTGCAGTTTGCACAAGCTGTTTGGGGAAATTAACTTCTTAATGTTCTGCAAACTTGATGATTCAAGATTCTGAACAGAACACAGTGGAGCTGTTGCCATATGGATGCATTATTCTCACGACTATCTTAGACTAAAGTATAGGTCTATAGGTCAAGCAATAAACTGATCAGTCTGTCAATGGTGCTGAGTGAGATGAACTGTTTGTTGTTATCTTTATCAGAGATATGGAGTTGAGATTATTCCATTTGGGAGATAAGGCTTCAGTTGTGAGAGTTAAGTGAGATAGGATCCTGGCACTTTGTCAATAGAGACCTGAGAGCACAGAGTGTGAGAAGATGCAATGTCACTCAAAGGAACTTTTTCTGCAGTCAGCCTGAGTAAGCATAGGTCATGTTGTAAGACTTTGCCGCAAGTGGTGAGTGCTGGGTGGGTTACTGTACACTCCCACATCTGTGTCAGTTCATTCACCTCCATCAATGTGCACTGTGCAGTGCACTCAGAGCTGAGGGAGGTGAGCCAACACTTTGAGAATATGGTGCCATGTGGTAGATCATTCATAAAAGTGTATTTAACACAAAACAAAATATATTGTTTGTAGTAATTTAGTTGTATAGTTATCATTATTATTAATAATAACTATAATAATAGGAATAATAACTAGAAAAGTTCTCAGAGAGCGCAGACCTCCGCCAAGCCAATGTTGTCACAGACACAATATAAATTCCAGATCATGTTCTGGATCACCGATCGCCACCAAAATCGAATCAGTTCTTGCTTGTCCCAATACACACATTGTCCGAAAATGTCATCCAAATCCGTGCAGTACTTTTCGAGTTATCCTGCTGACAGACAGACAGACAAACAGACAGACAAACCAACGTGACCGAAAACATAACCTCCTTGGCGGAGGTAATAACAGTCATAGTATTAATATTCACAGTCATAGTAATAATTTTCTTGTCTCTTCTTCAAAGTGCTTTGATGATGACCAAGGTGGACTCTTCCGATGTTCTGATAATGCTTATCAGCTTGATTTGCCGATGAGTGCAGTAGTGACCTTGAATAGGTAGACTCCTCAAATCCTGATTGCATGATATGTTCCATTTCGACTTCAACCCTAGCCATCTGACCACTCAATAAAAGAGACCTTTGTCGTTGACGGGCTGTGGATCCTTGTACAGATTATCAATCACCATTTAGTGCCTGATGTAAGGGCATCTCTTGTTTGCATTGCCTGAGAGAGAGAGAGCAAATTCGCTGGGCCCAATTGCACACATATTGTAGTATGAGGATACACTTCAGGCCTGAATTACAGCTGCAGGTCGAAGTCCAGAGCTGGGATTAAGGATTATTTACACACGTTTACACTCCCATACATTACTGTGGTGGCATAATATATACTGCCCCGCACTTCACAATGTCATTTCAATGATAAATCAAAATAGATATTCTAGGATCTGATGTTTTTTATAGCCAAAAATTACATGCAATCAGAACTCATTGATCTAAAAACAATGTGCTCTGCAGTATGATGAAAGATATTTCATAATGCCTTTGTGTAACGTGAAGGCCGATCATATGGTTTTCTCGAAACTGGGTGGGTTCTCTCCTCACTAATCTTTACATTAAAGAGTTTAACAGATCCTCCAAGACCTCTCCCCTGTGTCAAGGTTTAGCACAAGCATCCTTTTCACATTAGAGAACAATTGCTGGGCAATATGCCGTGTGAGAGGAAAGGTGAGAGGAGGCAGCCGTCTATTTCTGCACCAGAAGTTTGGAAACCATCTGGGCTGCTCTTAGGTTGCAGTTCAAGAAGCTCACCCCTGACCTCTATGTAGGAGGTCACATACTGTAGAAAACAAGCCTTTGGAACAATTGAGTCTTGTTCCACTAACATTCTGTAGATGGTAACCTACTTGGATCAAGAGCACTTTAACATTAATGGCTTATAGCTTTTATGATTGCAACAACTAACTCATGTCACCTGCAGTTTGGATTGTGATTATATTGTGATCCACTGTACTGAACTGAATGGAAACAAATTTGTACAATTTCTTAGAGGAAGAAAATTATTATTGCACATAGCCATAGACTTCAGCTAACATTACTGTAGGCCTATTCACCCCCTCTCTCAAATATGAACATGCACACACACACACACACACACACACACACACACACACACACACACACACACACACACACACACACACACACACACACACACACACACCAATGAAGGATGAGAAATGAAAGTCAATGGGGGAAGAGAACTGAAAGGCAAGTATTCATCCGTTTAGCTCCACACAAGTCAGCATTTGTTTCCCGTAGAGTGAACCAATTCAGCTATCTCCTCCACACACTGTAACAGCCACAGTGTTGCATGCCGGGACGTGACATAGCCTTGAGCAGATTTATTCATTGTGAGCTTTAAACGTCCACATCAGCATAACGATAAAGAGGCAGATAAGGAAGTGTGGTCACCCCCTGGAACAGTTTAAAAGGACAAGTTTCCCCGCTCAACCTCACCACTCCCAGAACACACACACACTCACAGCAGCAACACTCCCATCCACACCTGGACTTCACATACAGTAAACATGACTTTTAACGGCGACTGGAAAGTAGACCGTAATGAAAATTACGAGAAGTTCATGGAGAAGATGGGTATGTATTTGTTTTGTCTTTGGATTTCGTTTGAGAATATTTGATTTGGAAAATTGATTTATCTAGAGCCTGGGAATTAGTTCAGTAATTGTTCTAAGTCACACGGTATAGCTTACTCTGCCAGTGTAAAAGTTTCATATATTTTAAGTCATATAGCTTATTCTGTCAGTGTAATCGTTTAATATATTTTAGTTTGCATTGGTCAAAATAATCATAGTGAATGTATGCTGATGTGGTTTAATGCTCATGTAAAATTAAAAGCACTGTAATGTGAGGGCATATTTAACAAGCAAGGATTTGAACACATAATTCAGGTTCTGAATTCTTGTTGTCTGTCAAATGGCTAAATTTCCATTTTTAAAAAAATATGTTGTGATTGTGGAATTGCCTGACACAACTTTTCAGAGCAAATGCTGCCTCATTGCAAGTCATGTACTTGTAGGACTGATACATGACAAGACAAGTCTTAATTTCTCCATGTTACACAGAGGTGTGACTGTTTCATTCATTTCCCAAGCCTTTGCCTCGGGCAGGGAAATGTTAGGCAATCCAGTTGTGACATGATCTGACTTACCGTAATGGCATCTGCCTGCACTGTTGTATCGACAGGCATTAACATGGTCAAACGGAAGCTGGCTGCCCATGACAATCTGAAGATCACCATCGAGCAGACTGGAGACAAGTTTCACATCAAGGAGAGCAGTTCCTTCAGGACTCTGGAGCTGGACTTCACTCTGGGGGTCACCTTTGAGTACGCCCTGGCTGATGGAACAGAGCTGTCTGTGAGTCTATCAGGTCTCAATGCACTTAGGCCAGTATTCTCCCCGGTGCTTAAGTCCAAAAAAGGTGCTTAGAGCAGTCTGAAATGGCATAATTTCCTGTCAACCTAAATTGTCCATTTTGGGACAAATAAAGTTTTCTGTTTCTGATTCTGAAATGCATAGAGCAACACAGTAAGCGCCTTTTTTTGGACATAAGCACCTGGGTGAATCCCCGCCTTACTGAATACTGTCGTGATACACAATAAGCATTAACAAAATGACTAAACCTGTGAGAACACTTAGGTAACCTGCATAAGTTGCATGTGTATTTGGGAATGCCGTAGTTGTGACAATGTGCACCAACTGGATGTGTGGAATTCATAGACGTCACTGAGAAAGTAGGCCCACTCTTTTAGTCTGTCTGTGAGGTGCCTATGAGTTTTCACATGTTAAGTTCCCACCCTGTAGGTAAACACTTTGAAGATTATCTTGAACTAGCTCTATTCACTGTTGTGAGAACTGCTCTTCAGAGAGAGACGAATGGAGAATTAATAACGGGCATGTATGTGTGATAGGGGTCATGGGCCTTGGATGCAGACAAGATGACGGGGACATTCACCAGGAAAGACAACGGCAAAGTCCTGACAACAACAAGGGTTATTGATGGAGATGAACTTGTTCAGGTGAGTCAATAATGGATAATGGATAATTCAAAACAAACTTACTGTACCTGGCTTTCTACATCTATGGAGATATTTGAATTATCCCTGGCACCAACGCCAACACCATCAAACGAAAAGGGGATTTGTGTTCTTAATTGCACTACTCCATCTTCTTTATAGAGCTACAACTACGAGGGTGTGGATGCCAAGAGGATTTTCAAGAGAGGTTAAAGGAAATCCCGTTCATCCAGTCTTCGCTGAGAAGCCGAAGAGAACATAGAGCCCCTCCCTTTGGATTACGGGGCTCCAGGTGGCAAAACTGGGAGCTTGTCTAGTCGGTCAACCATTTCACAAAGACTGCCATGCACACCACCTAATGGCTGAGATACTTATTTATTTGGTGTGACAGATCTCATTCTTCATCCTGTTATGCACTGTTCACAACACACAGAATGTAAAGCCATCCATGTGCACTGCTTTTTGATACGACATTAAATAAATGCAGTTATGTAAGGAAATGTGGGGGGAAAAATGTTTCATATTAAAGGAAGTAAATGAAAGTGGTTGTTTATTATTCTGTTTAACATGTCCGAAGTATGAAAGAAAAGCAATGTACTGTCATACAAAGACCTCTCCTGCATCCAGTCAAGGTTTTCTGGTTTGAGATGACTTTGCAGAAGCAGTTGGCAGTGTGAGAGTGAAAAAAAAACAAAAAAAACACACACATCAATTGTGATCCTTGCTGAAAACTGGCACTAGACAGGCACCAAATAACATTGTGATGGAAACACAAATATCATCACTTCATAGAAAGCTCCTCTGAGACAGTAGGCTATGATACAGTTACTTACAAGTATGGGATAGTTGAGTTTTTTCAGAAGGATAGCTTAGTATGGAGAGTAAGGTAAGAACATGCGGAGTATTCCAATCCCATTTCCCAAACCAATCCCAATTTCCAGTTTGATATTAATGTGATTCCTCATTATCCATTAAAGAAGTGATATTATACTGTAAACTGCCTGTCAGCAATATTGAAGAGCAATTGCAAGTCCCTCCTCCACACATACACACCCCTTTGAAGTTTTGGCCTGACATTGCCCTTTGTCCTGACATTGCATAAGAGCACAGTGTCCACAGAGGTAGTGAGACAGGAAAGCCACAGGCCAAGTACTACTGCAACTTGTCTGGAGTTAGGTACAAGATCTAAATGTTGTAACTGGCAAGGAATCCCTAAGATGTCAACTCAAGACAATCAATGAACCAGATAAAAGCGCCTAAGGACTATTAGATGTGCTTCTCAAGTTGTGGTATTCTTGGAGAATGATGGAAAACTGAATCTGAATTAATCAAGAGTCTGGAGCTTCACCATGGAGAGGGAGACATTTAATTTGTGCTGCGTGTCTTTGAACGCCAAACATCAACATCCAATGTTTTTTGGGTATCTATCTATAGTGCACGAGGGTGTGGATGTTCACAAGCTAGATGAATAATTTTGGGCAGAATTACTACACCACCACAGAAAGGTTGAGTCTAAGCAAATTGCAATGCAATTATCGAATCAGAGCAACTACAGTGTAAGGTGAAACGAACCCTCTCTTCAACTTAGAAGCGAGTCACTGACTTGTATGCAGAGGTGGCAATATGGCACATAGGGCAAATGCCCTGACATTCTCACTGTAACTGTAATCATAGGCTTATTTTCTAATGGTCTGACCAGTATGGTGGGCTGGTTTTGTTCGAAATGCCTGGGCCGATTTTTTGCTTGTATGCACTGTAGACATTTCATACATTGACATCTTTGACATATGTCTGGAGATTACATTATATACCTTATGATCTGAATAAATATGCAAAACTCCAAAAAGGAATTTGTGCACCTATGAAGAGCTCGTGTACTCTGGACTGCTCTGATGATATGTTTCCTAATCACGTATTGGCCTTGGTTATTTAATCACTGCTGCCTCCTGAGAAGTTCTCACACATAATACTTTGTACACTGCATGAATTTTTGACCAAAACCACAAATCTGTAGCAATAGTTTCAGTGCCTCTTTGAGGAAAATCGTATTTGTCTTTGTTCCTCATTTAAACATGAAGCACACTAATATGATTTTAAGGTTCTCTATCCTTTCCATGTGTTGCAATAAACAAATAAACTTTATTTGATACTGTGCAAAATACTATGTAGATGTTAAAGACAATTAGAGAGATGTATCATGTTTGAATGAGAAGTTTATTAAACAAAGAATAAAAATAAATGCATAGGCATCTCCAAAAATATATAAGTGGACATCATTTTACAACATTGTTCATGAATCATGAATCATATCTATTCATGAAAAAACTTGAAAAGGCACTCCATAAATAAACATCTGACATGTATGTACAAACTCCACATTGAAAGAAAATACAACAAAAAACAGTAAAGCTTGAGGGAACAAATACTTAGACTCATCTTTTAGCTGAGCCTTATGCAAAGGTATTTCATACATTATTTGTACCACTTGAGTTAAAGCATAGAAATAGGCCAACCATGTTAGCAAGCAAAGAGAAGAGTATAGGTGCAAGAAGTAAAGGTGCATACTGACCCCTGGTGGGGGACTGAGGGAATGACCCCACACCAGAGGTGAACAGAGAGGGGGATCATTCAGCTTCCACTACATTTATGGCTTACATAGTTTGTTTATATGTACACAATAACCAGGTCTATGATTTGGCAATGTTCCTTTTTATCTGAGGTTTTTAGGATCTATTTCCCACTTTTTCTTTGGCATCCATCTCAAGATTCCCCATCCATATTAGACCCTAGAGAGAGAGAGGGAGGGAACACAAAAAAGCACCCACAACCCCAAACACACACACACACACACACACACACACACACACACACACACACACACACACAGAGAGAGAGAGAGAGAGAGAGAGAGAGAGAGAGAGAGAGAGAGAGAGAACGAAAGAGAGAGTAAGACAGAGAGAAGACAGAGAAAAAAAACAGAGAGAGAGAGAGAGAGAGAGAGAGAGAGAAAGAGAGAACACTTTAACATACAAGTGCAAGTGATTTTCTTTTTAATTTTTTATACTGAAAGACAGTATTATTGACAGTGTCGTAAACTATGACACCAACAAGACCACTTACCAATACTGCAACATTCATCACAAAAAGCCATGCTCATCCAGTCCTTTGGGAGACACTGGGTTCCATTTTGCTGTGGGCTTACTGCTTGCATAGCCTAAAATTGTAAGACACGGCCAAGTCAGAACAGTGATATATAGTATCTGCCGCTGTGTGCCAGCATTGGAGCCAATAACATTAGACTGCATTTGACTACAAAAAGCAAACAAGCTTCTAAAGGCAGGACAACATATAGTCTGAGGAGCAGTTCTACGGTCCATACTCTCTGTGGTTAGGGACTTGCAGAGGGGCGGGTGTCCATGTGAGGACACAGGAGCATGAGGCCCCCTGGTGGTCACCTAAGGAAGGGGAACAAAATACGTGGGGGGGTGGGGGAGTCTGGTGTGCTGTGCGTGCTCTAACCCAGGTCAGCTCGACTCCGGCTGTGTTCCGAGGCGCCTTGCGTCTCGGCGGGATGTCCTCCGTCCCGGTGCTCTCCTGCCCGTCCACCTCCACCTCCTCCACCTCCTCCACCTCCTCCTCCTCCTCCTCCTCCTCCTCCCCTGGCTACAGGTCGGGGTTCAGCCACAGACAGCAGGAGGGGTCTCTGGTGGTGGTACTTGAGCCGGTATGTGTCCGTCATGCAGCTGTCCACCGAGAAGTACGTGGTGAGCGCCACCCCCGACCCCGACGACAGGCTGCTGCTGCCACCACCACTCCCACTCCCACTCCCACCCCCACCCCCGCCCGAACTGCTGCTACTGCGATCAGAGCCACGGCGGCCTCTGGTCTCCACGTCTCCCTCCCCTGTGCCACCATCGCTGCGCTCCTGATCCGAGCCCGACTTGGAGCTGATGTCGGAGGAAGGCGTGCGGGCACCACTGGGCTCAGACTTCCAGGTGGAGGTGGAGGGGCCAGAGGTTCGGGTAGAGGGCCGCGGGCTCGTCTGGGAGGGCTCCTGCAGCAGACGTGGCCGAAACACGGGCATACGTCCGTCCCCTCCCTGGCGTGGGGTGGTGCCCACTGCTGATGCAGTGGCCTGCGTGGCCCGAGTCGGGGGCATCTCGGGCGGATGCTCTTGGCGTGGGGACGGAAGCTGGGTGGTAACGGGGGCGCGGGGAGGCCGGGGCGACTCGGCAGGGGCCGTTTCACTGGTGCTGGAGCGGTACGCACTGTCCTCCTGCTCAGACAGGGGGTTTGTCAGGTCGTCTGAGCTGTTGCATTCCGAACTGCTCACTTTACCCAGGTGTCTCGGGGGTGGACTGTCTGAATGATGGCCACGGAGGGGCAAGTCCTCTGGTTCATGCCTGGAGTTAGAGGGCACCGGATCCCTTTCTGAGGTGCTACCTTTCTTTGAGCTGCTGGAGGAGTATCTAAGCTTCCGTCTGCAAAAGAAAAAAAAGAAAAAAACACCCAAATTAGAGTAGAAATCCTCCCAAGGCCACTGAATATGCAGTATACAGTATGAGGCTGTTGTGGACTCAAAAGCTTTGATGGTTTCATGCATTACCTGGAACTGGGACTGCATTTCACCAGATGATCTGAATTCTTTCCCTGAGATTTCAGCAGATGTTTACCTGTAAGAAGAGACAAAGTGAATTCAAATAAATTCTTTCAAAGCCTCTGTTTAGAGTTCAGAATAATGCACTGCATGCTTTAACCTAAACCTTTGACCTTTCACCTAATTTTAATCCATTAACTACATGTGCTCTTAATCTGATGAATGCTATTATTTAACCTCATCCCATGCATTGATTTGAAATTACACAGCCTCCATTTTGAAATGAAACACGTGATCCTGTCTGTTATTGCCGTGTCAGCATATGACCATTGGAGGGCAGTAGAGCGATTGAGACGAGAGAGACAGACAGACTCAGCCGGAGGAGGGAGAGCAAGCCGATGAGCCTGGTTCCCTAGGACACTGCATGCACGCTAAATTCCACCACTTTATAAATAGAAAAGTTATTTTCCCTTTCCTGTTGACCCAGAGGTCAACACACACAAGGATAAAAGCCACAAGAGATGATCAGAAACATTATCTCCTGGGCCACCACAAGCCTGGCATATGTTGGCCTACATTGCAGTTTCAAGTTAAAAATGGTAAAAGAAAACAAAGTAGAGAGAGAGACTTATTAGCTAACACCCGACGCTATTGAACCAATAAGATTTCGACCAATATATCAATCTATTTCAATAAATTCAAAATAAATCATTCAATTTATTCCAATTGTAGTATCCTATTAATTGTTACTAATATATCTCAAATGGTTGGGTTTGCTGTGAAGCTCACCTGAGGAGACTCTTCAATGTCAGTCTCCTCTTTAAAAAGAACCATTCCAGTGATAGTGACTCTCTACCTTTGACACTCACTTCTCAGAAACACTGTTGGCTTTTAAATAGCAAATGCAGATTAGACTGCGGAGCTCGGTGCTGCTTTGCTTTGTGTAGGACAAGCTCTACCCCGCTCTACTGAAACACGACAGACAGACAGACAGACAGACAGACAGACGCGCCAGAGGTCTAGTTCCCTGCAGTCCCTTTCACTCCCTGCGCACTAGAACATAATCTTCTACTATTTAGAAAGGGGATAAAATGGCCTGGACTTGTAATCAGCTTTTCCCCTCTTTGAAAACCTTTTGCTTAAAAAAAAAGCTAAAGAGAAAAGAGAGAAGAGACCAAAAAAAAGAAAGAAATTTGTAGTTTGCTCTATAACGGTTATTCTCTTTCAACTGTTTCATTTGTAAAGAGATGAGAATAAAATTATAAAAATAAAATCAAAGACAGCTGCAAAAAAAAAAAAAAAAAAAAAAAGATCAAAAAGAATATTGAATTCCCAACGTAACTTTCCAGACTATTTAAAATCTCATCATCAGAATTGAAAGGGAACACAGTCGTCTGCGGGCTATTTTTAATGCTTTAAGAGAACTATCCCCAGAGGGCCTGCATTAATACCCTCTTCTCAACCACCAGCCCAGGTTAAACCCGCTTTAAATCACAATCTCCTAACAATGTTGTCAAACACTTACTGGAAACACCTGACCTATTCAGACCTCTTCATGCCCGACAGGCCAACTAATTACCCACCCTACTGTAATGCTATAGCAGCAGCCATAAATGCATCAGTCAGGATTCTCGTAAACACAAACAAGGACGAGGTCTGAGCGTGACTCAGGGCATTTCTCTGAAAGACACGGCTCAGCTGCTTCCAGGCATAAAACACTGAGTCAGACTGCTTGGGCACTTACTGTGGTAGAGAGGAGAGCGAGTGGGGTCACTCTTCACCTCGCCTCTGTTGTGGTGACCCTGACCCCTAGAGCAAGCAAAGAAGCAGGCAAACACTGCATGTAAATGTGCATGTGACAAATAAAGCACTTGAAATGTCAATTGATGCATTGATTGCATGTTACAGCATAAAATCTTTGGTAACAGTCATTGCATTCTCATGGACATTAATCTCAATGGCAGGGACTGCACTGCAGTCAGTGTCACTATCCCCTTTGGGCTGGGTGAGGGTTGAGGGGCTTAGGGTTAAGTTTAGGATTAAGGTTAGTGCCTTTTAGGCTGTGCTGCCTGGAAGGTGACATTGGTGACAGCACTGAGTATCCCTAGGGTGCTGCTCTATGAATGGGACTCACCTAAGCTGAGGCACGTCCTGTGCTAACTTCAGCTCCTTCCCAGCAAAGTTCTCCACACCCGGAGAGTCTGGATTGGTGGAGCCGCTGCTTAGCCGATCGCTGCTCTCATAACCTGACTCAGTGCGTTGGATGGTCCAGTTGTCAGCGCGGAGGGGAGCATTGGCAACCCCCTTGGAACGCGTGGCACGGTGCTGGGAGTCCTGGGAGCTGCGGCTCTCGCTGTCGTGGCGGCCTTCGTCCTCGTAGATGGTCATCAGGCCCTTCTGCTGTGCCCTCTGTTGAGCCAGGGAGCGGGCACAGCGTGGGCTGCCCTGCTGCCGCCGCTCCAGTTCACTCAACACGCTGTCCACATTCAGAACCTCACGCACGGGTCGCCATGAGGAACTCTTCGGCCTCCCGGCTCCTCCACCTCCTCCTCCTCCGCCACTTCCACCCCCGCCCCCGCCCCCACCCAGTCCCCCTCTTACTCCTTCTCCGCGCTCCAGCTGTGAGTCTGCATCGTGGGGCTCCTGGCGGCGTGCCGTGCCGCTGGGGACGGTGGGGTGGGTGTGAGGTCGCGACTCATGGGGTGAACGCTGGGGATGGAGAGAGGAGCGGTCCTGCCGCGCGGAACCCCGGCCTTGAGAGGAGCGCGTCCGCTGGTCTGGGTGAGACCGCAGGCCATTCTCTGGGGGTGAAGAGGCCCTGGGATATGTCATATCTGTCAGGGGTCCAACGAAAACAATTGATTACTGTCAGGTTCAAACAATGCAGTAGTGACTCTAACCAGTTATACCTTATATACAGTATATAATATTCACCAAAAACACCACAATTCCTGTTGAAACACACTGACTCTCGCCAATAACTCAGCTATCCGTTTTTTACCTGACATTGTTTGTGGTCCCATTCTGTTGCAACTGCCACAGTTCCAATACATCATATCTGTGTACATGTCCAAAACTGAGGTAAGCTTTCTGCATAGTGAATAAGCAGAGACGGACATGCTGTTCAGTGTGTCCAGCACGCTAGCAGATCCTACAGTAAATGGGCTAACCCTTGCAAAGTGCAGCGCAAGACAAGATATTTGAAATGCAGTGCAGAGGCAAAGCCTCTATTTCTGCCTTGTGCCCGCTCTTGCTTTAGAGGCAGATGGTGCTCTTGGCTTCTGGAGAGGTGCCAGCACTGTAACGCATTTCCTGACTACCAGTCGCCCTTACTTTGCCCTTCTGTTAAAGCCAGTGCCCTCTTTTCCCTAAAACGCAAATAAAGGGATAAAATGAAATTGTGACGCATCCAGAATCGCCCACTCATTTGAGCGAGTATAAGCCACCAAGCTGTGCAAGCTGCACAATGCTACATCAAGTGCATTTAGGGAATGCAAATGGTTTTGTTCAGGGGGATGCCAAAGCTCACATAAAATTATATTGTTTTGGCTCAGAATACATTTGCCTAAATATTTAAGTGTTTTACTTTGCATTTCTGAGACGGATGAAATTGTATAAGTTTTAATGACGGGGTTGCAATAATACCTAAAGATATTTCATGATGTGAAAAAAAGTCTGCATGAAGTACTACAAAATAGAGCATTAAGAATTCACTAGTTTTATGGGTAGGGATTTAAAATGTTCATAGACAAAACATGTTTTGCCCATAGGCATAGAATAATAATTTAATAAATTATTTATTTATTTATTTATTCATGTATTAATTTGGGAATCAAGCATAGGATTTTTTTGTATAAATAAGCTAAGGCAATACCTCTTGCCAAGCCTGAACAAGTCTGTTTTTTATTTTTATACACTTGGTACACACATATGAAGATGAGTCTGAAATTGAAAACAAAAAAAAAAACAAAGTGGCAGAACCACCCAAATTTTGCAAATCCGATTAGTTTAAGCAGAGATGGAAATGGTACTGTAGATGCATTCATTCATTAATCCTGTTTTTACCGCAGATCATCACCATTTAACGCTAGCGCTACATTCCAACGGCAAAATGTGAACATTTTTCATTTAGTAAAACTATGCTTTATACCAGTGTTTAAAAAGAAGGGATTTAAGCCACTCCCACTGTGATCATTCAAAAGAAAATTACTGTAAACAAAATGCTCGAGTTGGCTGCCTTCCCTGATTTGTGTACTGTTAAGCCAAAACCCATCAAATCGATCTTCCGCTATGCTTTCTCTTTGTCTAACTATGGGTTATCCCTGAAGTTCTTAATGTACTGTATTTATTAACAATAAAATTCAAACTTTCTCTTATTTTTTTTCTTATGGACCTAACCCACCAAGAGGGGGATGTGGCTAGCTAGTTGTTTGGGTCAATATAACCACAACCATACATAATCAACACAGCTTTGTAGCAAGCAGGCTGTCTGGGTCAATGTAACCACAGCCAAACATAATCAATAGAGCTGTAGAGCAGGCTGGCTGGGTGCCGGGTGCTGCTGGCCCCTACCTCTGTGCTGCAGAGAGTCTGGTCTCCGGTGGGGCCTCTCACCCTCCTTCTTCTGCAGCTCCCCGCCCCTCTGGAAACTATCCCTGGAAGACTCACGGAATCTGCTCGGACTACCAGGAGCGGCTCGGACTACAGCATGCAGGAAGAGGAGGAGAGAATATGAGAAAGTCTGACAAAAGGAGGACCGAAAACAATTAACAACATAAAAAATATATATTATATTTTTGGACAGCATACTTGATTGCTAAAGTAACTTTTTAAATTGCAGATGTATTAGATTTATGTATCTGAATTGCATGTTTGCAATATAAATTACATGTTTAATTTATATCTATATATAAATTGAAACGTATAAATGTGTGGTTATTTGTATGGGATGTGTATCATATGTATGGGATGTGTATCATATGTATGGAATGTGTATCATACGTATGGGATGTGTATCATATGTTTGGGATGAGCTGGTTGGTGCAGTCAGTGCTGGTGCTTATGGTGGTCCTTACGTCTGCTGTAGCCTGAGTTAGATGCTGACTGTTGGCTGGACTTGTGGGAGCTCTGTCCGGGGCGCAGAGGAGCACTGTCCCTTACTCCGTCAAGCTTCTTCAACCCTGAATGAGGACCGTCAGTCACTGTGGAGCAGTACACACACACACACACACACACACACACACACACACACACACACACACACACACACACACACACACACACACACACACACAATACAATGTGAAATTTGCATCACATATTTGGCATGTGTGATACAAAAGGCAGGCAAGGATGAAAGTCAGACAGTATTGGCTGGGCCAGCCTGACTTCACTCTTACTGTCACAGATTAATGCTGCATTTTAATTATTATACTCTAACAAAACATGTTCAGACAGACATTTTGCTGTATGTGAGAGTTCAGAGTTGCAACATTAAATCCTTAACTGGAACAGATGTAGGTTGGATGAATTCATAGTCTAAAGAACAGCTGCTGTGTGCTTGTTAAAACTTCAGTTGTGTTCTAAGTCCGTAGGCCGCTGCTAGGGGTGTGTGCTTTGCTGCGTGTTGTGTTTGTGTGAAATCTGTTAAGTCAGTAGGGCTGTGTGGTCATGTGTTTGTGTTGTGTTGTGTGTTGTGAAATCTGTTAAGTCAGTGGGGGCTGCTGGTGTGTGTTGTGCTGAGTTATCTAGGGCAGCTGTGGCGTTCGTTCGCTCCCTCGCTGCTGGCCCCAATGCTGAGCAGCCTGGGCCAGGCCAAGCTGTGGGAGCCGGAGAGGGATTACGGCCAGAGATGAAAGGGAAAATGATTGTGTGGCATTATCCATCAGGGAAATGATCTGGAGTAATCCAATCCATCGCCCTGCTCTTCACACACAACACACACACACTGGGAGGTGTGTCCCAAACACACACACACACATACACACAAGCTTCGGATCCCACAACAGTCCTCGGAGTGGAGCTCACAAAGGTGAAACTTGCAATGCTTACATCAGCATTTTCTCAGAGATTGTATTAAAGTGACATAATGATTATAGCCCAATGACTGCTTGAAAAAGAGCAGACGACTGCACTTTCAGCACTGAGCGGTGGACTGTAGCCAACATCCCAACTTCATTGATAGCAAAACAGCAGTGTTTATTACTAAATGATACCCTTGATATGATTTGTGAGCCGTTTTCTCGCATTCTTTGGATTTTTAAAAGGTACGTCAAAAAATACATCTTTGTCAGAACCGACACACTAGTTTGGCGGTACTATTTTTTAATTTTGGAGGGCACTTAAGGACGGTGAGAGAGTTGAGAATTCCATAAAATGTTGGCATCCAACACACCCATTACAGTACTTCCAAATGGCCAACGCTGTTGTTCTCAGCAAAAGCCCTGCCAAGAGAGCGCAAAAGCACTTTACGGAGAAAAAAAAAGCACAGTGCTCAGCAAACCATGACTAACAAACTGGCAGCTACTCTAAACCACATTCTCCTTTAAGGCACTTCAGGAGAGCGACTAGGCGCTGAGCCCCTGTGCACATACTGTACTTAAAGGCCAGTTAGCCACCAAGTCTAAACACTGCTACAACACACAAGCACAGCGCCAAAGCAAAATAACATTGGGATTTTTTTGGGGAAGTGAATGTAGAAATACCATCAGAGCTACTCACAGATATTCATATGGTAATAAGGACTCAGTCCCATGCCACTAAAGGCCTGCGCGTAAGATACTTGGAGAAAAATATCCATGTAAATCCATGAAGCTGAGCAAAACGATGCAAGGCTGAGTGGAGGATAAACATGTAGGTAATGTCCAGCATCGGATCGCCCCGCTGTCCACACGCACGGATTACAGTGAAGGGAATGGAGAGAGAGAGCGAGAGAGAACGGGATACAGTAAGATAGAATGAAAGAAAGATAGTGAGAGAGAGAGAGAAAAAAAGGAGAAAAGGAGAAAGAGAGAAGCGTGGGCGGTAATCTCCATGCGACAGCAGAGTGCCTGTCCTCAACGGAGTTCAGGTCGGTGCATGGGACCGACCCTGCAGTCTCTGGAGCTGTCTGTGACTGAGGGATTTGTGCCCAAAGCCTGAGTGTTTGTAACATACAGATCCATGCTACGATGACGGCAGACTTCTGATGCTTTTATATAACTCTGCCACTTTGCAGAGCAATGTGCCGCTTTTTTTGTGCCATTCCTGGCATACTATATTGGGAAAGGCCTTTGTTGTTCCGGAGAAGAGGGTTTTAAGCAATGTCAGAGTTTAAACAAGTGAATTGAGGATATTAATAAAATGGTACCTGGTGTGTTGGCTAAAATAGCAGCTCTGCAACAACATAGTCTTTAAAGAGTATTTTTGGCACACAAAGATAAAAGAGGTGGATGTTGTCGCTGTCTGCCTCTCTTGTCTCAGGTCTTTTCCTGACTTATGATATTAATAGAGCCTGATGGTGATGGGGAATTTTAGAGCAATCACTGCAGGGCACTAATTTTAATCATATCAAGATAAAATCTCTGACCAATACAACACAATCTGCATTTTGGTTGCAGTTTTACAAGTTATCTGGACAGTCAGCAGAGGTAGCCTCACCTGAAACTTCCCCGTTGATGGGAGACTTAAAACGGGACCACATGGTGGTCTGTCTTGGGGCATCCTCGTTAGAGACTGCACTTCCTTCTGGGTTGGCATAGAACAACAGGAGAGGCTGGTAGTGGCCCCGCATGCATTTGGAGGCTACATCTTTCCACTTTGAGCCAATCTAAAGGGACAAGTCATCTTATGAATACTCTAATGCACAAACAGCAGCAAAAGAGACAATATCCTTGTTATTGTCTATGGCACATTGAGTAGTTCTTATGATTGTCCTTTCATTAAACACAGAATTCACTCTTTAAATGCTCAGCAAGCAGAACTCTCACAAAACCTGCATCCACCATTAATGGAATCAAATCCCTATCATACAGTGATATTTGTAAGCTAAAATGGTAAAAAAAATACAATTTTATAATTAAATTTTATAATTGAAAACTGAAATTGAATTGAATTCTATATCTAAACTTCTATATCTAAACTATATCTAAACTTAAGCTGCTTCCACACTGACACTGACCCAAAAAAATATTAAACAGTGTGAGATGTCATGGTCTTGAATGGAAACTCCAAAGACTATAAATCAAGTGTTTGTTGGAGAAGTGTGCAAATAAATTTAGTTACACTCAGTAAAACATTGTAATGTATAGTTTAATGTGCATTTAAGCATGCATGATTTTTATGCTCAATGGTGTTCTTAGCTCCCTTACGGCACCTTCAAGGCAGCACAGCCTAAAAGGCACTACCTTTACCCTATTCCTAACCCTAACCCCCTCAACCCTCATCCTAACCCTAAACTGAGTGGAGTAGTGCCTTCAAGGCAGCGCTGCCTGGAAGGCACCGTTGAGGGCAAAAAATACCAAAGACCGATTTTTATAGTAATAAAACAGGAGAAAGGACAAATACTGTAGAGGACTTTTAATTTGTACACACCTCTTTTACTGTAGCATCGTCAAAAAACACCCATTTGGAAGACTTGCTGTGATAGGCAAAGGCAGAGTAGTGGCGACTGGAGTAACATATCATTCCCACCAGGTGAAGATCACACCTTTTTGCATTCTCATCTGTGACCCGGTAGAAAAGCTGAAGGGGAAAAAAAAACAGTTGGGATATGAAGACCCAGATATTATTCTTTACACTGTGAATAATGAATATGAAAAACTGTCATCTGTCTTATTTTTAACAGAAAGGTTGCTCACTGATTTACTTAGCACTTCTAAATGTTTAAAGTAATAGAATCCATGTGAATCAAAATACAGTATGTTCTGCTCTGTGGTGTGAGAGACTGGTCAGTGGGCAGTGGCTTGCAGGCTGACCAGTAAGAGTCTTACCCCCGAGAGGTTTAGGTGTGGACCCAGTGACCGGATGACATCTTCTGTGAGGTCAGACTGCTCGGCATCCCACACAAACCCAATGGTGACTATTTCTGGGCAGTTCATGAGCACCCGGCGGATCTTTATACTTTGGCCACAGTTGCTCTGTGCAGAAGGGTGACATTCCTGTCAGTCTTAAAGGCAATTGATACACCAAACCCAAAAAGCAACTAGACTGAGTAGAGTCTGTCAACTGAAATGTTCCTAAACAGTTTGAATCGCTGGTAGCCAAAAGGGAACTGAATCATAATGTTCTTCTTTGGCAATATATACTTAGAGGACAACACAGTATATGAAAATATTGTTGTGAATTGTAAGAAAGAAAGTTCAAAGCCCCAAGAAATCCCATAATAAAGTCTACATAAGTGTTATCAATGTACCACAATAGATAACAGTCTGCCTCCTAAAATGAATCAGTGAATTAGAAGAAACAACCACTTGGGAGAAAATGTACTGTCCACTTAATTTAACATCTTTGCCAGACAACACTGGCTCTGTTCAGTGCTCTATCCAGAATCCCTCAGACAGTACATAAACAGGCTTAGATGGACAGTATAGCACACCTGCAGATCACCCAGGTAGAAAAAGTGTACTAAAAAGTTTTTTTTTTGTTTGTTTGTTTGTTTTTTTTACAGAAGTATAGCTACAACTATCAAAAAGTGTGCTATTTTTGCAGAGGTATTCATCCAAACAACAGATGAATGGAAAACAATATTGGATGGCATGTTCTTCATGGCACTATAAGGCACTGTGTTAAAACATAAATCTATTTGTGTTAGGAAATTATTAACTGGGCTCAAGAACACTTCTAAAGACCTTCATCTCTTTTTATCAACACAGTGGATCTATAAATATTGGTTGAAACTCATGCAGAGATAAAACCATACATGTGGACATGAACATGGATATAAACCATATACGTATGTGGACAAAGTAATGGACATGAACCATATACGTGGACATGATCCAGAAATGTCACTGTCTTGTTATCTGTGCTCATTTCAGATGGGCTTAGGCAAAGTGAAAAATTGTCCTGTTGTAATTCTATTTGAGAAACAGTTGACTCAGCATCCTCTGCATTACAGAAACGATCCAAATTGTTTTAGTGTACAGATTAGAATAATCTATACAGCCAGCAAGACGACATCTTTGTCAGTGAAGATCTTAAATATTTAAAATAAAGAAACAAAGCCACCCTATGGCCTGCCAGCAGTTCAGCACTGTCATATTGAGTGTATCATGAAACAACAACAACAACAACAACAACAAAAAAACAACACACAAGCTGCAAAAGCCCACAAGCTGCAAAAATTTAAATCTTCTGTCAAAATATATAGTATATATATTGATATAATATAGATACAAATACAATCAAAATAAAAATCTAATTTTATTTAACTTAATCTTATCTATATGACAAATTGTTATATAGTATAGTGCTTGGCTCATGTAGAACAAAGAGGGTGGAAAGAATGGTAGCGGATCCAGACATGCAAACTGTTGAAATGTTTAACATGATTAACAATGCATGCGCCATAGTTTCCCCAGGGATTCCGAGGCCTCCAACACTGGTACAGCACTTGTACTGAGAGGCAGTGTGCATCAGGTGCCAATGGCCTGAGAGAGAGCACCAGTGGATAGGCTTGTCAGGCTATTTATAACCTCACACACCAGGAGCCAGCTCCACCTTCAGCTCTCCTCCAGCTCCAGCACAATGTTACAGTGCACTCCTAGACCAACAAGTATCATCCCACCAGCAGGGTCCCACATTCAACAGACATGTAAACAAACCACGCTGCAAGACCTTGTTTTATAGGAAATCAAGCGTAAACTCTAAACCCGGCATACTGTCATTTCTATTGTCATGTGTGAGCCACACCAGAGGCAACTTAATCTCGTGACTAAAGCTGATGCAACAACGTTGTTAGTCACTGCTTGGCCATTTCAGTCTCCAGCAAATGCCAACTGTCTAAACCTCAATTCATTCAACCAGCCAGCTACAGAGGGGATGAACTCTGGGCCAGTATTCTCCTATGTGCTCAGGTCCAAAAAAGTGCTTAACTCCATGCATGTCAGCCTACACTAAGCACTTTTTTGGACTTAAGCACCTGGGAGAATACCGCCCTTAAAGCACAGCATAGCATGAAACACTTATAATCCGCATAACTCACAGGACAGTTGCGGAGGTCGCCCATAGTGTTGGCCGCCTGCAGGAGTTCCCCAAACATGTCTGCTCGCAGTCGGTCACTCTTCTCCAGGATTCGCTCCACCTGTTGGCTGAACCAAACGGGAAAATCACAAGAACAAATGGGCTTGTAACATTGACATACGTGCCCTAAACTTCCCCTGTGAATAGAGTAAATGTCGATAATGACGTCAGCCTTGCCGTAACGCCCAATGGTGTTTTTTGCCCCCAACAACACCTTCCAGGCAGCACAGCCTAAAAGGCACTACCCTTACCCTATTCCTAACCCTAACCCCCTCAACCCTCATCCTAACCCTAAACTAAGTGGAGTAGTGTCTTGAAGGCAACGCTGCCTGGAAGGCACCGTTGAGGGCAAAAAATACCAAAGACCTACCGTAACACTCACTCAGGAGCGGGAGAGAAGTCAGTATTGGTAGAAGGAGAAATAATTTGACCGCAATTTATGCAAATTCACAGCTGACAGCAAGCACACTTACCAGAGTGCTGTTGTGGAGACATAATGCACCAGCTCCGTAAAAGGAAGAGGATCGGAAGACGCGCCACAGCTTCGACATACAAACTGTGGATGACAACAATTACACAGATGTTTGACAGTGACTCAGAAAAGCAGTTTCTAAAAACATTCTGCTCTCTTCCCCTTAATGGAACAATTTTAAAGTCACAAAAAGTCAAGGTACCAAAGCAGGAAGCTCACGCTAGGAATCCTGTCTAAAATGAGGAGTCAAGTAAAGAGCCTATGAATACTGCATGAATGAGAGTGTCTGCGGCACCTGCTCGTACAGCGTCATGGCAAACTTCTGATGCGTGATGCAGGATTTGGAAGTGCAGACCTCTGAGGCGGTGTTTGCCACAATGTGCAGATGGATTCGCTCCAGAATGTTTTCCTGTAACCACAGAAATATAGTATATCCCTCATGAAAGCACTATCAATGCAACTCTGGCCCAAGCTGCAGTAGATTTCAGTTTTTTTGCCCTCAGCTTGAAGAAGTTTCATGCAATCTCATGCAATCATGGTCATAAATGAAAAGGGAAGCTGGAAGTTTTGGGAAATGTAGGCTACCATCACCCCTAACTACAAACTAACTGAGGGTTAGAAAACAATGGTGAGGAGTCATTCCGCCTGAAGATTGCTGTGCTGTGACTTGGCCAACTCTGGTCACATTAGGACACTCACAGTCCTGACCTTGCCCACCCCCCCACCATGCTCTGAGCTTTGTAAATAAACACTGCAATGGGGTCACCACAGTGCCGCAAACGCACAAAGCACTCGGCGGCATCATCCATCAGGCCCAGCTGAAAGCGCTGCTCGTCCTTAAACGTCTCGGCCAGGGCGTGGCGCAGCGTGTCTGACGGCAACGCCCGCTCGCGACTCTGTTGGAACTGACTGAAAATACTCTGTGGGAAAAAACAAGGGGGGACAGACGGACGTGTCAGTCTAGTGTGATGTGATTAGTACACATTGCCATCAACACGACACTTCATGTGCCAATACCAACAATTAAAACAACATTTGAGTACAGTTCTATTCATCCCTGTGCTTAACACCCCTCCTATAAGCCAAAACAAAGGCATGCTCCTCTCACTGCTATCTCATCCAAATAGAATGCTCAACTACAAGTCAGCTATGAGAAATATTTAGGTTTGTGGAGGTAAACACTTACCTTAAGAGCACAGAAAATACAGGCATCTCCTAGACAGAAATGCCCGGATAGCTGCCTCAGACTTCTCCTGAAGATGTCCAGTTGCCATAACACCTGCACAGCACAACCATTTGACCACAATCACTGTCTCCATGGTAATCATTCACTTCATGATGTTGCGTTTTTTTATGTTTAATTCTAACAAAACATACAGTACCTTATATGAAAGTGCATCACTGCAGGTATCAGCATTAACTGGGTTTTCTTTTTTATGGCCTACAGGTTTTCTTTTACTGAATTTATGTTACTGAAGTAATGCCAGGTGCAGATGGATTACATCTCTATCTATATATCTGATACCATCAACAAATTTGTTCACCAGCAAATGAAAACATCCAAGATCTCATTCCCCAAAACAAACAGACAAACAAACAAACAACAGCTATTGGCAGAAGACAGGAAGTGGAACGAACCTGTACAGCACTGTTGAGGAAACAGCTGTTCTGGCCAGGCTCGTTAAGCAGGCCTTTGGTGAGGGCGAGGGAGAGCATGCTGCCAGGCTGGTAGGTCTTCCCCAGACTGCCACCCTGCTTCTTGAAGAGTTTCACCCATGCCATTGGGTTTTGTGCCCCACACCCCTCCAAGAATGAGTCTCAGGAAGAGTTACAGTAAACGGTACTGGTTGGCCCGGCCGTGGTCCATGGGCTGCATGAGACTGTCCACACACGCTTGGATGATGTGGATGACGGGGAAGAAACTCAAGAGAAATAGATCCAGGTAGATCCACAGGAGGTCCTTAAACGTGCATATGTGTGCGTGCATGCGTGTTACATGAATTGTCTTCGAGGTAAGGGGAGAAAAGAGCATGGGGAAGAGTGGCAAGCATCACTGTGGGCAAAGGATAGTCTCCATGGAAGTCTTACAGGGTAATTGCCATTCCACCCCTAAACTGAATGCCTTTGCGTTATCATTCCAGAAGCATCCGTTTTGATCATCATCCTCCCTCTCCAATGATTGAGGGAGCGCATTCGTGTGAAGAGGCCTTGCAGAGTCTGTGCTAGGGTTGGACATCTGCATGAGGGATCCATTTCAATTCTTGAACCTGTCCAAGCAATCAATGCAGGTCTTTTGTAGTATCATCCACAAGGGAGCTTGAGAATGGAGCACCTAAGCATGGGATAACAAAGGATGGCGACCTATGGAGGAGGAGGAGGAGGAGGAGGAGGCAGAGAAAGGAGGTAAACATACTGAACAGCAAAGAAATCAAATGCTACAGAGCAGAGAAAAACCTTAATTGAGTGAAACCTTGAGGTGAAGGAAGCGACAATATGTAGGTCAAAATCCTGAAGTTATTTTGTTTTTGTGGCGCATATCATTCTGAAGACCCACAGTTAATCTAATATCAGGGTAACAAAAGAGCAAACCAGTGGGGAAGAATTACTAAAACAATAACATAAAATTAGCAAATACTCAGATGTAGAGTGCTCACGGAAATCTTCTGTGATACATTACATTGATTAATTAATTCAAAATTGCAACAAAGAAACTCAAAGTTCTTCAAGTATTTCAGAGAATTATTATTACTCCCCAGATCAGGTTTAAGCATTGCACCAGGTTCCGGAATTACTGGGTTCACCTCCATGTTAATTAGAGATTAAGGAATGTGCCGAGATATGATACCATACAAGTTTTCATCCTCTTTTTCTGAAGTTATCTTAGGGGGAAGCTTAAACTCCCTTAAGAGTTTAACATGAGTAGCTTAGTCTTTGTTTATCAACTCTCTCTGGGTGCAAGGGATATGGCTGGGACTTAGCCAAAAATTGATTAAAAGAACATAACAGTTTTGAACGAGACATCATTGACTACCTCAACAAGCAACCACTGTGTACACAGGCTGGCTGTACATACAGATAAAGTTTTTCTCACAACCCAGCAAACTGCGTCAACATGGCATTAAGAAATAGAATATTGTCAATATACTGTATGTAAACAGCTTTGGCAAACAATTGGAGTGAACACTTGCACTACATGATTGCTTTAAAACGGAATTTAAAACAAGTATTGTTTTGAACAATAACCCTATTTGACAAAAAAAGTTGTGCTGTTGTGTCACTCCAGAGATTGTCAGGAGGTGATTGTTCAGGCACTAACCTAATCTAAAGCAGGTACAGTACAGTACCAACCTCATACATTTCCATGTAATGAACTGTTTACTTTTCTTATCACAGACTCACACTCTAACCCAGACATTTAAAGACAGCTCCCCTCCACTGTCTACAAGTCAGTGACATTTCTGCTGAGCAGGCCTACACCAAAGCCTGTGTGCTCTGCAACTGTTTAAAACACCAAAATAACTCTCTATACTGGATAATGTGAAAATACAGTTTGCTTTCATAATTTGGTTTAATACACAAACCATGAATAAAATCACTGTCTGTTGCTCAAGTCAGGGCCGATCACCTTTTGTAATGAAAGGAATAGAGTAGTACCTCTAGTAGCACCTCTGCAATCAGAGTAATTGTAAATAGATACCCTGGGCTATACTAGTTTCTCAGAAAAACAGAGCACTGTAACTGGGTTAATAGGTTAGTGTCCACTAATCTTCCAAGCCGTTCAGCTCCGTAGACGTGGCTGCCGGTTTAGCTAATGAAACAAATGCAGTCCTTTAGCAGAACAGCCGTACGGCAGATCGGAGCTGCAGCTGCCCTTGTGAATGTGTAATTGATTAATTAATTGTTTAAGTGACATCAGAAAACACTTGCCAGTTTTTCCAGACCAGGTTTTGACTAAATACATGTAAGCTAATGATGACTGGGAGAAGTTTTCAGAAGAGTGTTTACAAACTGGACACAGAAATGCCAGTATACACATGAGTGGTGTTAAATTCATTGCTGCATTGACAGGATATTTCCCACAACAAGCAACCAAGCCCATTTAGGCCATATATTACACAGTAGTCAGGATACAGCAATTCACTATTGGCTGGGGGCAGCCATAAATGTAGGCCTACAGTACATTGTATTGTGAATCTTTTAAAGATGCCCTTCAAGTGGGACTCTTTAGTAAATGTTTTAATAGGCCCTTTTCATGCTGCGTATATGCAAAGCCACGGCAGTAGCCTTAAGAACAAGTTCGCTGTTTTCAAGTAAGCACTGTCCTTCCTCAATGTTTCATTGAATTAGGCCCCAACACACCCCCAAAAGGCTTGACACGTCGGCAGAGGTGTTTGTCGCCACAGAACACAGAACGCTTTCGTACTCATGATGGGTTAGGACACATGTCACATTCAGAGACACCACAGCAACACTACTCCAGTACAGATGAACATTTCACATATCTCAGAGTCAGGTCTAGTAGCCTATGGCCCTATGTATTCTGTGAACATCACTGTCATTGGGATGTCTTTAAGCAGCCTCTAAATACTTTGAAGACAGCCTTTTTTTCAGGGACTGCCATCAGATGTCAAACAAATGCTTTGTCTGACTTTACCTCAATTTCTATTTATTGGGCACATCTCAAAGCAGTTATCACTAGGTGAAACTACTGTATAGCTCTTCAGTTAGTCAGCCTTTGCAGTGTGGTTTCATGGCCACATATACATTATTAAAAATATCACACATCAACATTAGCATTTAATGGTATCAGGAGTAACAAAGGCATGTGGACACAGACCATGCAAAAATAATATGGGGTTGGGATCATCTTATGCCTTTCTTATGCACTAAGTTTAATACACCTTTCCATTGATTGTCTTTCAACTGATTTACCCCCCCGTTTCTTACTACAAGGGTCTTCCCTCTCTTCTTTAGGAACAGCCTTGAGCAGAGGGACACCCCTTATGAGCTTGGTTCTCAGCAAATTTTCCTTCATTGCTAAGGGCTCTTTCCAAGCCACAGCTCCAGATGATTCGTTGTTTGTGTTTGTGTTTATGTCTGGTGATTTCAGGCAAAACTCAACATTGTGGGTCCCAATGTAAATGAAGTTGTTCCTTTTGATACAGAGTTATTACCTATTAACCCAAAAGGATGCACTCAGTGACACTGTATGACATCACATTTGTTTATGTTTGGATCCAAATTGAGTGCACATGTTAATGTAAGGCCTACATTGTGTTTGAGGCAAGAACCCAACAAAACAGATCACAGTTTCATGTAGGAACAAATTATTTTTAACAGTGCTTGGATAATGGAGAGCTGGTGAATCATGAGAAGTTATTTTCTGAATGTCACAAGTGTTAAGTGTATACGAACTTTTCAACATCTTTGACTGTAAATTTAATGTGGAATGTGGGCTTATAGATGGGGGCAGGCCAGAGAAACTAACGAGTGCAAGTCATACTTAAGTTCATGTTATTTTAAATAGGATTGCCATGGCTACAACATGCACTGTAGATGTTCTTTTCTGCACTTTATGTAGGATGCCAAGAGAGGTATTCAATTCCTTCCCACCTACTCTGTGCATCATGCACACATCTTCAAGGAGCCAAAGTATGCTGTCATATCTGAACAGTGGACAGACTGATTTGTAGGCTATGTAGAAAGTACAGTGAAAGTAGAGACCATGTTGAAATCATATTAAAATTAAAGGCTTAAATCCTGTGTGGTAATGTGACATGTCTGAATCCCCTGTGGCTCAACAATTAAGAAAATAGCGGTCTGATTTTTGAAAAAGCTATCACAGCTTTAGTCAGGCTTTTATACAGGAAGTCAGTCTGATTACATCTAACACACTCTGTCATCAGTAGGCTATTACAAACAGGTCCTACTTTGCAGCCTTTAATAATACATGTTATGCCATAGTGTACTGTCAATGTGATACTGTATCTCTCTGGGTTTAACCGTCACCGCTAAGTTTTACTAACATGTAAGAATTAAAGTAACCATAAAGGCCCAGTGGTCAAGAAAAGAATAATGTACAAGCTCTGACAAAAGAGTATCATGCCCTGTTTTAAATCACATGTCAACATTCGAAACTGATTTTAATCAAGCAAGTAGCACAAGCTGTTATCAGGGTTTGTCGCAGCAAGATGGGAGTTAACATATAGTGCTGGCAATCTGCAGAAATGGGACATAAAATTTTGTAGTGTGAAAACTGTGTAGTGTATAGGAACCTGGCTAAGGTCTTCACAGAGCACGTTTTCAAAAACACATTAAGTTTAAATAGCCTAATTGAGTAGTGTCCCTTTGGGCAGCTGCACCATTATATCCCGTAAGATCACAAAATTTCCCTTTTACAGTTTGAGACAAATAGTCTACATAACAGTCACAACCACTACTTTTTAAATGTCTAGGCTACTGCTTTGTCATGTAACACAGTGATGTTGCAGACAGCATTTATGCGGTATGCTTTGTGTTACACCTGTTAAGACGCATGCGTGGTAGGCTACAGTGCGAAAAGGGACCTCTATATTTACCGCAACTCTGCGTAGCCTTGAAGCCTGCAATGTTTTCAGAGCCACACCGAAAACGTTGCGCTTGTAAAAGAACAACAAAAACACGTGTGTACACTCACCTTTACCTTACGAAATCGGATGTTGTATCCGTCGGTTTTCCTGCTGAGGCCGTTCCCCTACTAGATTTTTAACTTCTTCGGACGCTTTGGAAATTAAATAAGTAAAACTGTAAGACGTCCACTGAAAGCCTACCATGTGAATCCTGTGCGAATATAGCCTTCGTCTTAGATTAAGGGCTTGGCTGAAAACAACTTCCACAAAAATGGATCAAATTTTTTTAACCCGGTTGCTTTGTAATCGCCATCCCTGTTCAGCTATCCCAGACTTGGACAGGGTAGCATTGCCGTAGTCTCGCCAGTGCAGTCGTGGGCATTTCCTCCGGCAAGCAATACCAATGAATGATTTGCGCTGCAAGAGAGTCGGCTGGGGATTAGTGATGGTTTGAGAGTTTAGGGGTCAAACTCCGCCCCCAGTGTACAGCCTGTTAAAACGCCTTGGTACCGCGGTGTCATGCGTGTCTTTTATTTACCTCATAACGCCTATTCAGTAGCGCGTTTATTGGGAGGATGTCTTGTAGAGAGCGAAAAATCTGCAGTTTTGGGCTGGTTTAAATTTCTTTCGTGTGAGAGCGTAACGGACAACAAGACCTGACAGCTTTTATGTTTCATAATCATGCGCCATAATAAAGCTTAGCACGTGCGTTTGATTTGATGCAGTCTATTCATGCCCTTGTTGTTGCAGTGGATAGCTAGGGCTAAACGACATCTGGCCGTTTGCATGCCTCACACTATTAAAATAATTCAGTACCTTAATGTTGCGGTATGAAAATCCGCAACTCAAGCAATTGAGGTAGAAATCGAACGAGTGTCAAATCCAAAACATTCACACTACGCAAGAGGAACACAGCCTGCTTCAGCTGTTTGAACTGAAACCAGCATCCTCAGTTTCATCTGCACTGATGTCATCACATGGTCTGGCTTTTAAAAGTACAGCAGAACATGTCGATGCATGCTCTGATGACCTGATAACCTTTCATTATGGGTCAGTTGTGGCCAACTATTCAAATTAAAGACGAAAATATACTGTATGTTGGCCTTAGGATTGTCTGTTCAACCTTGGTATAGGATAAAGCCTTGTGGGAGAGAAATCTCAGCTGCTATTGTTATTGCCTAGATGGTAAACTTTGCAACAACAAGTAACTCTTTGTTTCAAGGGTCCAAACATCAGTGAGTTAGGTCTACTTTCTGTTGCAAAGTTGTGAGATTTTTATTACAATTTACTATAAACAAAAGAATTTCTAACACGCAAATCAAAGAATTATAAATGCACCACTTAATAATAATAATAATAATAATAATAATAATAATAATAATAATAATAATAATAATAATGATAACAACAACAACAACATAGACTGGTAACAACCACAATGTGATGCTTGAAATCAGAGGTGGCCAAACTTGTAGGCCTTTCCTATCTTTCAATGCAGCCCGCCATGAAGTCTTAAAAAAGGCTTGTTGTAAAGTATACTTTAATTATCCCAAGGGAAATTTGGGTGTCCAAGTACTATAAACACATAACTGCACTCAAAAAGGTACACAGAAAAAATGAAATCAACACACACATAAATATCCATAAAATTGTTACATTAATCTATTTGTATTAGCTGTAATTAACTTGTAATTAATATTAACTGTTCACTTGTAACTGGTTGAAATTTTTTTTTCAATATACTGTACATGTAAGGCCCACAAGCAAAAACGTTTCACCACTCCTCCCGTAGATCTAGCCTACTGTTTGTGAACTGAAGTTCAAATTATTCAATGGACAAATCTTTAAAACATTTCTTAAAAGTTTTTCTGTCTTTTGCTGTGGATTTTCAAAACAGTTATGTGTCAGTTGACATGGTCATTCCTGACTCAGAGAATCCAGGCAGTCAGAGCACAAAGCCTATTTTAGGAGTGGTGTGCGGTGCCCTCTTTGCCATTTGAAGGACAGCATGGCATCATTTCCCCCCAACTGCCTCCTGCCCCTTTAAAAATGGCCCAATCCATATTTTGTTTGCTATAATTAGCATTTGCTGGTCACTGCACAGTGGCTAATCAGGCTGACACGGTAAGGGAGTATAGCACCATTGTGAAGTTAAAGCATAACTTAAAGCATAACTTCACAATACCGTAGAGTGCTCTGTGCTTTAAAACATGCATGGTCATGTTATCACATGATTACGCTAAGATTAACTTTTTTCTTTTCTTTTTCCTTTTTTTCCAAATTTGAAACAGATTTTCAATGGAAGCATTTCTGCTCCAAACTCCAAACGAGTCACTGTTAATCCCCCAATCCAATCTGCTGTAGGGGTTACGCAGCAGGTATCATATTCAGAGAGCCACTTTTAAATATAGTCAGTGTCAATAGGCATGGACAGACGGGGTGGATCACATAGCCCAGTGTGTAACAGGAGCAGGTGAGATGCAGTCCTTTGGTCTATGGCATGCAAGTGTGTGGTTAAACTGTAGAGGAGACAGCAAACTTTCGGAAGCTACATTGGGAGTGTTGATGCAGCCTACAGTCTGGCGGACATAGTTGAAGGAGATGGTGATCACACTTTACATTGCACCCATTTAAATTTGCTAAGGATTGATATGGTCTTCTCTTTATTGCAAATGTGATGCATTACATTCTGACCAAAAGATGCACTGTAACATGCCTGCACTTTTGCAGCAAAATTCTTAGCTGTGGTCAACGGTAACACAAGACCAACTGTTAATGTGAAGTTTTAAATGACTAACTGTAGCAATGATTGACTGATATCTGGAGTCAAGAGTCAAAGTGGTTTGAATTCTGCTCTCTTTATTTCCACATTGTTATTATTTTACACAAGAATAAATATACAGTCAATTGCAGTCAAGTTAAACACTATTCAGAGAGCAGTTTGTAATTGTGTCACTTAGAATACAAGGGAACCAATTGCAGCCCATATTGAGTCATCTACAGATTCTAAGGAGCAAACAACACTGCTAATTGTACACTCAGTTGCTTTAACGAACTTACAGTAAGAATTAACTATTTACACAGTAATTTCTGACACAATATGTGGGCGAGCAAGTAGTTGGCATACACCACAAAATTTTGTCTTTTTTAGTAGTTTTTTGATGGAGATCACAAAAATCTAGGGCCTAAATGTCCTTCTCCTTTACATCCTAATGAGAACTGAGAACTTTAAATGCTATCTCTGTGCAAAGCAGAAAGAATCTTGATTATGTAGGAGTTTGCTCCACAGTACTGATTTGAAAACATCTGACCCCACCCTCCAACTGATCCCACGCCTGCACTGACACGGCAAATACTTCCAAATGCTGTTGACTGATCATGGACAAGCTCAAGCACAATGTTTCATCTGGATGATATGGAGCACATCCGTTGATCAGCTTAGAGGTCATCGGACTCCGGGATCTCAGGGGGGTCCAGAGGCACAGTAGGCATTACGAGAGGAGAGCCATCGGAAATCCAGCCCTGGGCCATTCTGTTGAAGCTGGGCCTCTTGATGCCGGGCTCTTGCAGCTCAGGATAAGCAGGTGGGTTCAGGTCCAAGGCAGGGACCTTGAAGGAAATGCCGCGTGGAGCTTTATCAAAACCCCCATATGGAGTGGC